>OZ035998.1:15055957-15180856 GCA_964035015.1 Corallium rubrum | reverse complement strand
CAACAGGCTGTTGCATCTAAAAAAGAATCTTCACTAGGCAGATGACAATTTTCGAAAACAGGGGCTGCTTATATCCTTCCTGCCGGGGCGTGGGAGTGTGGGGGCGAAACAATACATGCACTCATGGCTTTTGTTGCGCTGTTTGCGCGGAATTTATTTCGATGACGACATTGACTGATAATTTCTGCTCTTTTGTTGAGAAACAATTCTTGTTTTTATCTTTCAAAATATAAATTTTTTCTTCTAAACATAAATTACATCATTTTGAACCTCCCGTGTACGAAATAGAATGTTTTAAAATTTGCCAATTAATACTAAAATCCTTATTGTTTTCTTTCAATGCCCAAATATATTTCGAAAGTTCGGTGTCGTTTGCATGCTTTTTATGCTGAAAAGATTTAGTGTGGTTGGCCAATCGCTCTTTGAATGTGGTTGAAGTCATGCCAATGTAATTCTTGATCGTGTTTGTGTTGTTTACTCATGTGACTGTTGCTTTGTATACTACGTCCCTAGTCATGCATTGTTTTCTAAGTGGACAATTCGTGTTTTTCCTACAATTGCAACTGCTAGTGTCCTTATCCTGTGGCATGTTATTCCTAGATATCTGTGTTTAGTGATTATTGACTTAACATTGTTCATGCAGCTGTAACTTACTTTGACTGTGTTTCTGTTAAAAATCTTATGGGGCTTGTGGTGTGGTGGGAAGTGCTTGTCAATTAGGTTTAGGAAATTACGTCCTATGTTTGTGCTTACACTCTTGCTAAAAGGTGGGTTGAACCAAGTGATGTTGCGTTGCCTATTCCTGCGTGGTTGCTGTGCTGTGTGTTGAGTGTAGCTAAGATCATGATCAAAGTTGCTGTGCCTAAGTGCGTTCTGATATATGGGTGTAGATTCCTGAAAAACTTGTTCATCACAGCCTGTTGCAGACTTTTGAGGTAAGCGAAAATCTATATTTGCTCTAACTATATGTTATCGAGCACTCCTCCTGTTTATTTCCGTTTCCGTGCGCTTTTTTGGGCGAGAACCCGCAGGCGCTTTTTTGGCCGAGAAGGGCGCTGGCGGGACGCACGGAAACGGAAATAAACAGAAAGAAACGCCTGTGGAGGAGGTAGTACACCCAGCACCACTGCTGAGCGTACAAAATTTTTAAAATTTTGTAAGCTCTTCACCATGCACTGCCCAGCAAACAAAATTTTCAGAATTTTGTACGCTCGGCACCAATGCATCAGCACTAAAGTCGAGCAAATCAGTGGAATTATTAGAGATACAAAATTATTGCTAGATTGTAATTCATGCAGAGCCACTGTTCACATGAAGCAGGCTAGCCAGGTTACCGAAATGATTTTGTGCCACGAAGATCTTCCTTTGACTGCAAAAATAAAATAATTAGAATTACCCTCTGTGCTGTACTTACAGGAAAACGAAGGCAATTTAGCTTTGTTATGTCATTTTGCATTTTTAAAATATAGTCATAATATGCGTGATTTTCGTGACAAAAATTCAGCCCAGTATAGGCCTGTCCACAAGTTGCTCGAAATTTTGCAAAAAATTGCTTAAAAAATTTTTAAATTTTGCTTAAAAATTGCTCATTTTTTCAAAAAAGTTGCCAGATTTTAAGAAAGTTGCTAAAGGTTGCTGGTTCATTTGCTCTGTCAATTAAATGTGGGAACAATTGTCTTAATAAGAAGTCATAAAACAATGAGTAAACACAAGTATTTTTAAAACAAATTATATATAACTACACACGTGCACCGGTATATCATACCCAAAAGAAACAAAAATCCTGATTTATTACAAACAATTTACTGCACAACCAAACACAAACTTTAAACTTTTGAATCTAATTAAAGATTGCATGTCATACACTGTTCATCAAGCAATCAAAACATTCACTCAGCTTTCTTCCTCTGACTGTCATTGTACTTTAGCATGCTTCGTGCTTCTAATGTTTCTTCCTAAGCTGCTCCCTGATATTTTGAAAAGGAACAACTATTCATGAAACTGAAGACTAAATATGATAAGTATAAGACAATAACTCCGGTGTTGATTCTCCATTTCCCGGGATCTTAGCTCGTGTTACGGTGTATTAAATACGGGACGTAAAAGATGAGAAAGTTTACCATAAACTTTAATAACTCTGCATATAAACCATGTTGACTGAAGAGTGAAGAACTCATTTTAAAGCTAAAATTATTTATTATTAAGCACAAACTAAGCGAGAAGAAGGAAAATGTAAATTTTTAGTTTACCTACACAGATAGTTAGTTATTCCTTAAAATTGTCAAAATTGCTAAATAAATGTCAAATTTCTAAATAGTTGCTTGCAGTTCCAAAATTTGCCAGTTCCAAAAAATGTTGCTCATTTGAGAAGAAGTTGCTGAAAAGTTGCGAGCAACTTGTGGACATGGCTAGCCCAGTAACATGGGCTAGCCCGCCTCATAGTCATATATATGAACGGCCCTGGCTACACTTAACCCGACAAACTATTCAAAAATTAAGTTTTCAAAATAATAAAGTTGTAATGCTCATTGCCTCATGCCACTATATAATCAATATAAATACACCTTTTCGATAATTACGTCATGCTTCATGAAAACGAGGCTCCCAGGCCAAGTTTCACAATTTTGATCATCAAAGATGGTAGCGAGACAGTAGACGCTATGTTTGTACTGAGACAACAAATTGAAAGAAAACTGGAATTTGGGAAGGATAGCTACTGGGCTTTCATTGATTTGGAGAAAGCATACCATAAAATAGACCGTAGACTGATCGTACCTACCTTGCGGTCATATGGAGTGTCAGAAGATATGGTCGAAATGGTGATGGCCCTATACCGAGACCCGATGACGAAAGTCAGAACATGCTTTGGCACGACAGAAACTGTTAGAATATGTGCTCGTGATATTATTCTTTAAGCCAATTATCTTAATTAAACATTCAATGAAACATTTGTAACCGTGACACTTATGCATGAGATAAGGCAATCCGATAAGAACTGATTAAGAACTGACTTTCATAACTTCATATCCTGTAATATTTATAGTCCTTTTATGGTAGTAGATAGATAATCCATGTACATATAAATGATTGATATATAAAATAAACTTTAGTCTGTATGTTTAACTCCTGAAGTTAAGTTGTGTGTTGTGCTTCGTATTCGAGAAAGAGCGATGGCAACGGCACAAAACCCAACAGGTTATGGGCCCAGGAGAAGACTCGTTTTTGATGGTGATGAAAGCAAGTATGAGCTATGGGAAGTAAAGTTTTTAGGATACATGCGCCTTCAAAAACTTTACAAGATATTCGTACCAGGTGCCGACGATGAGGAACCCAATGTTGAAAAGAATGCCGATGCGTTTGCTGAACTTGTCCAGTGCTTAGACGATCGGAGTTTGTCACTAGTCATCAGAGAAGCCAAAGACAATGGGAGGAAAGCTCTAGCAGTTCTACGAGAACATTATCAAGGAAAAGGGAAACCTCGAGTCATCGCACTGTATACTGAACTGACTTCGCTGAAGAAGGCAGAAAGCGAGACGACGACCGACTACATTATCAGAGCTGAGACTGCCGCAACAGCACTGAAAGCCGCTGAAGAAGTGATCAGTGACGGGTTATTAATTGCAATGGCACTCAAAGGCTTGCCAAGCAGTTATAAAATGTTTTCTACAGTTGTAACTCAGCGTGAAAAGCAGATGACCTTCGCGGAATTCAAAACTGCACTGCGTGATTATGCAGAAAACGAGAAGAGCCGCCTAGCTGATAACAAGGATAATATAATGTTTGCCAAACAGAAATTCGATGGGAAGTGTTTCAAGTGCGGAAAGAAAGGACACAAAAGTTCTAGCTGCTGGACGAAAACTGATCAATGGTGCAACAAGTGCAAGAACAAGACGCATGACACCAAAGATTGTCGAGGGAAGAAAGACGCCGTGAAAACTGCAGTAGAGATACCGGAAGCAGAAGAAGACAACTCCAACGCACGAACTTTTACCTTTACGTTAAAAGATGGTGTAAATAATGTTTCCCGAGGTAAGATCAGTCCAAACCTAATGGTAGACACTGGGGCAACACGTCATATAATTAATGATAAGTCAAAGTTTGTTAATTTCGATAAGGAATTTGATCCAAGTAGTCATTTAATTGAGCTGGCTGATGGTAGTCACGCAAACGTAGTTGTAGCTAAAGGAAATGCTAAAGTTAAGTTGCATGATGTAAATGACAACTTAAGAGATGTGATGTTAAATAACGCGCTGTATGTACCATCATACAAGCAGAATATTTTCTCGGTAAATGCGGCAATAGAAGAAGGGGCCGCTATTAATCTAGATAAGCATGTTAAGCAGTACATAAACCCTGACGGTGCAGTGTTCAATATTGAACAAAGGGGTCGCTTATATTTTCTGAATAGTATATCCTCTTCTAAAAATAATGCATGCTCACTAATAGAGTGGCACAAGATCTTAGGCCACTGTAATTATAAAGATGTGCGTAAGCTTCAAAATGTTGTTAAGGGCATGAAGATCAAAGATGATCAAGAGTTAGAATGTGAGATTTGTACGCAAGGAAAGATGTGTCAATCTCGAAATCGAGAGCCAGATGAGAGGACAAAGAGTCCTTTAGAATTAGTACACTGCGATTTGGCTGGTCCAGTTACCCCAATCGCAAAAGATGGTTATAAATACGCTTTGTCATTTGTAGATGATTACACAGGTATTAATATGGTGTATTTTCTGAGGCAGAAAAGTGACACTGTAGAGGCGACTCAGAAATTTCTGGCTGACGCCGCACCTTTTGGCAAGGTTAAACGCATTAGGACTGATAATGGGACGGAATTTACGGGGCAAGGTTTCAAGTCCATACTTCGCAAAAATGCGATAAAACATGAGACTAGTGCCCCATATTCCCCGCATCAGAACGGAACGGTAGAAAGAGGGTGGCGCACTTTGTTTGAAATGGCAAGGTGTTTGTTACTTGAGGCAAACTTGCCCAAGAAATTATGGACGTATGCTGTTATGACAGCGGTATACATTAGGAATAGATGCTTCAATTCAAGGTTAGGAAAAACCCCGTATGAAGCACTAACGACAAAACAACCAAATTTAAGTAACATGCATGTGCTTGGCTCGACGTGTTATGCCTATGTGCAAGACGCTAAGAAACTAGATGCCCGAAGTAAGAAGGGAATTTTTGTGGGCTACGACAAAGAGAGTCCAGCATATCTAGTTTATTACCCTGAAGCCAACAAAGTTAGCAAAGTTAGGTGTGTCAAATTCATTGACAGATCCGACATTCCAAATCATGACCCGGAGGACGAATTCCCTCCGAACACGGAAACGATTGCTAATGATGAGACGCAAAACAATGTGCAATCAGATGAAGATGTCAGTGTTGTAGAGAATGGTGGTAACACCAGATACCCCTCCAGAACTCGCAATAGACCACAATACTTCGATGAGCATATTTTGAACCATGAGGTTCAAAATGACAATGCCAATTGCACAATCGATTATTGTTATAGGGTTGGAAACATTCCTACATGTTATAATGAAGCAGTAAACTCGGGTGAGTCAAGAAAATGGCAAAAGGCCATGAATGATGAGATTGAAGCATTAGACGATAATGCTACATACGATTTAGTTCCACCACCAGAAAGTAGGCAAATAGTGGGGGGAAGATGGGTCTACGCAGTGAAAACTGGACCAAATGGGGAGGAAACCCATAAAGCACGCTACGTAGCAAAGGGTTATTCCCAAATTCCAGAAGTAGACTATCAGGAAACATTTGCGCCTACTGCTCGTATGACTTCAGTGCGAGCGCTGATGCAACGCGCTGTGCAAAATGATATGGTGATTCACCAAATGGATGTTAAAACGGCTTATTTAAATGCGCCAATAGATTGCGACATTTATATGGAACAGCCGAAAGGTTTTGAGAAACCTGGTAAGAATGGTGAAGCACTAGTTTGTAAGTTGAAGACGTCGTTGTATGGGCTTAAACAGAGTGGTAGGAATTGGAACAACATGTTGCATAACTATCTGATTGATGAGAAATTCACTCAATCACTCGCTGATCCATATGTATATACAACACACATCGATGACAAGCAGTGTATTATAATAATTATCTGGGTGGATGATATTATGATAGCTGCCAGTAATTCAAAATTGATGGCAAATGTGAAAGAATCTTTAAGTAAAAGGTTCAAAATGAAAGATCTCGGTAAGATATCGTGGTTCTTAGGAACCGAATTCAAATATGGGGAAAATTGCATTGAAATGAATCAAACGCAATACATTAAGAAGATTCTCTCTAAATTCGGGTTGATGGATTGTAAACCTAAACCAACTCCATGTATTCTTGGGATCGATAATTTCCCTGACATGGAATCACCCGAATTAGACGACCCAAGGTCGTATAGAGCAATCGTGGGCAGTTTGATCTATGTTATGACGGGCACAAGGCCAGATTTGTGCTACGTTGTAACTAAGCTATCACAAAAAATGTCAAAGCCCACCCAAGCCGATCTCAATACGGCTAAACACGTTTTAAGATATTTAAGAGGTACATCAGAACATGGTTTAAGGTTCAAAAAGTCTGAGTCGCCACTGAAATTGAGGGGATTTTGTGATGCCGACTGGGGGGCATCGGTAGAAGACAGACGCAGTATAACTGGTTATAACTTTCAATTTTCTGAGGATGGTCCTTTGATATCTTGAAAGAGTCGTAAGCAACAAACTGTTGCACTATCGACTTGTGAGGCTGAATATATGGCGCTCTCAAACGCTATTCAAGAAGCAAAATTCTTGAGGCAGTTGTGTATTGACATGAACGTAGGTGATGTTGATGGTGATGTTCTTATGCACATAGATAACCAAGGGGCAATGAATTTAGCTAAGAACCCAGTACACCACCAAAGATCTAAGCACATTGACATAAAATATCATTTTATTAGATCAGAAATACAGGCTGGTATTGTTAGTTTGAAATATGTTCCTACCGATGAGAACATAGCAGATGTATTTACCAAACCAGTAACGAAAGCAAAGTTAAATAAGTTCAAACATGTTATGTTAGGAAAGTAAACGTAAACATACTCCATAATATAAGAGCAAGTGGGGGTGTTAGAATATGTGCTCGTGATATTATTCTTTAAGCCAATTATCTTAATTAAACATTCAATGAAACATTTGTAACCGTGACACTTATGCATGAGATAAGGCAATCCGATAAGAACTGATTAAGAACTGACTTTCATAACTTCATATCCTGTAATATTTATAGTCCTTTTATGGTAGTAGATAGATAATCCATGTACATATAAATGATTGATATATAAAATAAACTTTAGTCTGTATGTTCAACTCCTGAAGTTAAGTTGTGTGTTGTGCTTCGTATTCGAGAAAGAGCGATGGCAACGGCACAAAACCCAACAGAAACCTTTACAGTGCGAATTGGTTTGCACCAGGGTTGTTCTGAGTCCATTGTTATTCATCATAATCTTGGATTTTATCAGCAAGAAGTGGGACAGGTTTGACAGAGGACTGCAGTTGACCTACGCTGACGACATTGGACTAGGAGCAACAAATGAGGAGAACCCGCAACGGGCAGTGGAAAATCGATTCGACTTGTTGAAACGGCATGACATGAAGATGAGTAAGAGTAAGACCGAAGTGATGGTGGTGACGCGAAAAGTACATGTGCCAACATTTAACATCCAGGTGGAAGGTGAACGATTGAAGCAAGTCAGAGAATTTAAATACCTGGGTGGCTGGGTGCAAGAGAACGGTGAATTAGACAGAGAGATCCGGGCAAGACTACAAGGAGGAGGAAATGCATGGAATAAGGTGTCGGGAGTCATGTACGACAGGAAGATACCAATGAGTTTGAAGAGCCAAGTATATCGGACTATGGTCAAACCAGCAATATTATATGGTGCTGAGAAATGGCCGGTGAAGAAATTCAAGTGAAGCGATTGGAGGTTGCGGAGATGACGCGTCTGCGAGTAATTGCCGGAACCAACAAGACGAGAGAGGAGGAGAAGGAATGATGATATACGACAAGAAGTGAATAAAGTGCGACGACTGGGAGAGAAGATTGAGGAGGCGAGACTGAGATGGTTTGGACATGTCAGAAAACGAGAGCCACATCACATCACTCGATGGGTAACGGAAAGAACAGAAGATGGAAAACGACCACGTGGTAGACCAAGGAAACGATGGATGGACTGTGTGAAAGGAGATTTGAGTAGATATAACGTCGAAGGTTTAGTTTTAGATCGAAGACAATGGAGAGCTGCGACAAGAAGGCCTGACCTCCCGTGAGGAGTTACCAGGATGATGATGATATAAAGATGGCTAATAACGTCCAACAAACTACATATGGTATATAGAAATACATCGTGTACCGTATGTTGTTAGGCGTTTCTGTGTTAGGCATTTCAAGTTTCTGTTTTGTGTGTAACTTTTTAAAATGGTCAAAATGTTAACACTTTGAAGCCTGACGACGAGTCTTTAAGGTTTATTCTGGCTTAACGCCAGACAATTTTGTTCAGCACAGGGAGAGGTCAAGGCCTCAAAGTGTTAATGATTGCTTCTGAAAGTGTTGTACTTTTTAACAAACACTTAATATATGCGCACGCTGCCAATTGCAGAAATCAGTCTTGTTTATATATAGAAAGAGAATGGCAACAGGTTTTATGAATATAAGTTTCTTATTCTTATAGTCAAATTAATGAAACGCTTCGATATTGCCAATATTTACTAAAATCACATATTAGACCTTACACGTTTCAAAGACGAAACTATTTACAAAGATACAACTAATTATATATAAAGTGCATCATGTCACTTTGTTACCCATTAACGTTCGGAGAAATCAATAAACAAATACTATAACATTACTATAAACGATTTTAAAACTAGTCTAAACAAAACGTTTTTTAGAATTGGCTGTTGGGCTGTTTACATTTCAGCTGGATTGTGTCACGTAAATTATTTCCTTGGCCACAAAACGAGATTTGAATCAACTTTAGGATTTGCCTGCCATCTTAACTAAACCAGTTCTTCTTTGGAAATTTAGATTGTCTTTGTGAGTTTTGAAAACTATAGTACATCCTAATCAAGCAGCCGTTTCAACCCGGAGTTAGGCTTACTTTATATAAATTAGCCCCCAATTTCTTGTGCTTTATTATACTGATTACAAGAACATATATAACGTTTTATATAATGTAGTGTTGCAGATATCGATAAAATAGCAGAAACCCCAGAATTTGTTCTACTATATTATATATTTCTTTGAAAAGCTTAATCAGTACCGTTGCATTTTATGATTGATTGTGGTCAACACGAAATTCTTCAAACTTTGCTAGTACAGTCTCTGTCAGCTTAATCTTCTAAATGCGGTCGTCGCCAGTTTCTAGATGTTTAGAATTGACTCAGAAGCTTTAACGACCAGCAAAACGATAGGTCTGCAAATCGGCAAGCTCGCTTGGCGAACACCCGTCTTTTGTCATGGCGGAGAAAACTGTTGGCCCTGTGAAAGCTGATGTATTGTAAGTTATTTTGTGCTTCGTTCGCTTTTGGTCGCCACGAAGCAGCTGTTGTTGGCTAGAACTCGACGACGTTGACGCTAAGGTGCTTGTACTCGAACAAACAGAACCTTTTGCAGCCTTTGCAGGATCAGGTCGGTAAGCAATGGAATTCGTTTCAGATCTGCTTGCCAGAGAATGTTTCTTCTTTGATTTAGAATGGAAACACTGGAAAACACTTGGTGGTAAAGTAAAACCGCCCATTTCGGATTAATGTTTACTTTGAGTCTTTGACTTGAAATGTCAGTCTTTAGGCGAAACCTTGATTCTTCTTATCTGCTTTTCTGGAACTCGCAGATAGCATTGACGCGGAAATAAAGTGTAGTTTGTTATGGCTTTCTCGGTTCTTCTATAGGTTATGGAGTTTAAAGTTCTTTCTAAACTGACATACAGTTGTATATATCATGTTGGTTGCAGGTCATGTCGTAGTTCTATTATTGTTGTTGACGCTTACGATATACGATTATTTGTATAGCTGTGTCACGTGATACAGCCGGTCGCAGCATCTGAAGTGCTTCATGATGATGATAATTGTCCTCTTAAGTCCTTGTCACATGTCTGAACACAAATCCAAAGTACTATTTTCGGCTCACACTCTTATTATATACATCTAGCTTGCTCTAATTATGTACAGCCTGTGCCAAACTCGTCTGTCAAGCCATTAACCTTTCATTCGCATTGCATGTTGTTGTGGGATAACTTAATGTTTTTACTCTGTCAAAATGCCAGACGATATTAATATAGGGGAGACGTCCGGCGGGAAAATCATGCACGTAATGAGGATAAACACACTTCTGTTTAACCTTATCACTCGCATTGTTGTTGTGAAACAACTTTATTTCTTTTTATTCTGTCTTACGCCAGTTGATTTTACTCGTCAAGGGAAAAGTTCAACGTCTCAAAAAGCCATGCAGTAAAGGGTTATATATATAAACACGCTGTTTCTTAACCGTGTCACTCGCGTTGTTGTTGTGCGACAACTTTATTTCTTTTTACTCTGTCTAACGCCAGACGATTATACTCGGCAAGAGGAAACACCTCAGAAAGTCGTACACGAAAGGTTAAATAGGACCATGGTCAATACGTTTCCCTGAGACAGTTGCTTGCCTTTAGGGTTTGGCAAAACCTAAATACTCGATTGCAGAAACGCCGTCCAACCGTTGTTTACGATAATTATACATAGATAAGCTGCAAAAATGCTGACTATGTTAATTAACATGCAATTATACTATGTTGTCTTTGGTTTGGCAAACTTGTGGTCGACGACGGTTAAGCTGCATGTTTAAATCCGGGGTTATATATTCTTGTTTAACGTTTAGCTACTAAATATAATCCTTACATGCACTGTCTATAACTAAGTTGACGGTATCCGATTCTCAAGTCTTATGTGTTTTACTTTGCTAATGTCAGACGACTGTATTCGATGGGAAACGATTAATGGATAATACCCCCAAAACATACCGGTATACGTATCATTTTTCCAAGAAGGGCGAGCGGAAATCAATTTATAACTTGGATCGAGTAACGACCGTAATTTGAACGATTCAGATGCCAAGGTTCTAAGTTAGTATGTTAATTCTCATCGCTTATATTCCATATCACTACATATGACAAATGTATATCATCAACTCACCCAGTAATTTAGACGTCCAGGAACTCCACCGTCTCTGCAAGGTACTTCAACGTGCTGAGACCCGTTGTTTGTCGTATTTGTGTTTCTATTAAAAACAATTGAAACAAAACTGACGAACTTCGTGATAATAGTTCTCCCATGCAGTGATTTTTTAATTTTTTTAATAAGATGTAGGTAATTGGACAAACACTGGGGTTATATAATGTAGATGAATATAAATTTGCATAGTACGCGGTATATGGCCTTAGGCCAAAAAGCGCATCTTGCTGTGTTTGTTGTTAGCTTGCGGAGGCAACGACGGTTGAAGGCGCAGTGTAGATTTGATACGGGAGTATGTTAAATACAATATAAGAAAGGAGTAAAGATGCGTAAGTAATATTCAGTATATATATTTGTTTGTTTTTTTGTCTGATTGTCTGCACATAACCGGTGCATGTCGCAGTAAGTTTGTCCCCTCCGAAAATTTGTCCTAAGGAAATTTGGCCCTCCCCCTTCGGAAATTGTCTCCCCTCTCAAGAAAACGCTTTACTTTATCTTATAACATATACAATTTAATTACTCCATCACAAATATAAAGCCTTGCAGTTTTACACCTCTACATAGCCTGTCAAGTCGGCCCCAAATGCTATATATAGCATTTTTATTATAACAAAAAGTTAGCTTATATAAAGACGACCCTCAAGAGGGTCACCCATAAAAGGCCAGGGACGTAGCCAGGATTTTGAAAGGGGGAAGCCGAAATGAAAATAAATTTTTAGGGGGGTCATTGAAATCGAGAGTCGCTGAAATGCCATTTCCTGGCTTTTGGAGGAAGATTTTACAGACTCTAAAGGTTAAAAAACGTCATAAAATACTCAAAACACGCAAACGTCACATAGATACTCAAAATGCATACACTCAGTAGATTTAATACACTGTTTACAGTTTATAATGTGACCGATAATTCATATTGCATCAGTTTTGTAGTTATATGTCTGTTGTTTTATATCTAAAGGGGGGGGAGAGCCGCGGCTCCCCCCTGGCTACGTCCCTGTAAAAGGCAACCCAAAAGGCTATAAGTTTTCATCAAAACACGAACCAAAAACATGTACACCCCAAAACCTATAGTCTCTTATAAAAACTAGAGCCCAAGGATAGTGCAAAGTTTCGTAGAGCAATTAACAGTATCGATATGAAAAAAACACTTGAGCCTTTTACATTTCAAATGATTTATTTTGCTTTAAATTGGACGATACATGTATGTACATGTGATACATTGTACAATTCGATGACAAGTCTTGATGATACCGCATGAAAAAATCTCTGATAGTTACACGTTTCAATTTAACTGCAGTATTAGTTCTAGTTTACATTATTGATTAACAGTTAATCCAGCATCAATTAGTAGAGCTAAAATTTTCCTCGTTCTGTTGGAACATGTGGAATGTTATTAAGTTTTCCTGAGTAATCAAGGAATCAAATGTGTCATAGTTCAATTTTTTAGCCATTTTAATTTTTAAAGGATTGGTGTTGATTAATCCTTTATCTTTATATAGTCAGTAGTTTATGGGTCTATGCCACTCTGGAGACATACTAGATTAAAGAGCATGAAATTCTCTACAAGATATGTAAATTTAAAAAAATCGTATAGAATAGCGGCTGAGAAAAGAGTGTTTATATCTGATGTAATATGAAATAGGCAACACAACATCCGTCAGTCGTATTAATAGGGACTTTAAGCTTCAGACAACGGACTACGGCTACGGTGGAAAGTTTCAGAGTGGTATTAAATGGCGGTGTTTTTATACATCCAAATTTCAAGATACATAATCGCACAGGATCGTTTTGTTCTTAAACTCTTGAAGAAAAACACTTGTTCAATCTGTTATTCGCGAGAGTAAGGTTAAGCCTTTCCAAGGCTTCTTTAGTGACTCAGGTTCCGCCCGTTGTCTTTACAACGTAAAAATGATTTTTCTACGTTGTCAACAGAGTCGCGACGGCATGAAAATTACTCTTGGGACCGTCATTTGCAAAAGCTCTTTGTATATGACATGAAATTCTATTGTGCAAACATGTTGCCGTAGTCGTAGCCGTTGTGCTTGCTTAAAGTCCCTAATAACGCCGCGCGGCAATTTGTGTAAAGCTTGCCTGCGTCGTTCCTGGGTCTATGCCACTCTGGAGACTTATACTGGATTAAAGAGCATTAAATTCTGTACAACATATGTGAATGTGAAGAAATCCTATAGAATAGCGGCTGAGAAAATTGTGTTTTTGTGTGATATTCTGCAATAGCGACCACCTGATGAATGTGTTGATAACTTCGCAACTAGATGCGATAATTGAATCGGAGACGGCTGAATCGAAGGCCGCTGAATCGAAGGCTGAATGTGGTGCATACTTCACAGTGGTAACCTGTGCGCTTACCTAGTTACAATTGTGGTCGAAATATCCTGAGTGTGGTGAGTGTCAGACCTTTATTTAACATCTTCGTCGCCCCATAAACGATAATCAATCCTTTCACTTCGACCATGCTTAATAAGTCCACAAAGTCCTTGTTTCGAGAAGTAATTTATTGGCCACTCTTGTATTCCGCCATGTTTGTTGTTCGCAAGATCAGAATTCAGATCAGGATCGCGCGTGCGCAGCAGAATAATAACATTAAAATCCGGGGGAGAAACTCCTTTTATTCGAGAAATATGAAATATTCAAGATCACAAAGATCGAAATAATCTATGATTTGGTACGTAAAAATTTGCGTTGAAACGTCACTAAGCTGTCTCCCACCGTTGTTCAGGAGCTTTACAGTAGCATTTCCACTAATATTAGTCTTCGAAGCACCGAAATACTACAAAATAATTAAGTCGCTACACCCCCGGAATTAACAAAAGTTTACACTATCGCTGACTGTATCGTGTGAATTTTCGCCACTCATCACAATACTGCAAAGTTTCCAAAGGAAACTTTGCACTAAAAACGACCTCTTATGTGCCCTAATTATGTGAACAGTTTCAAATGATTTTGTCATTTTTTGAACAAACTTCGAGATATAACTGAGTTTTTCATATGTAAAAATGCTGTTCCTGAAAACGAAGGAAAATATGGAAAAGTTGTAATTAACCACGTCATGAGTTTTTTTTTTCAAATAGACAAACTTAATTTATATTGCCACTCAGGGGCGGATCCAGGAATTTTTCAGAGTACGTCAAACCCGGAAATATTATTTCTAGGGGGGTCCGGGGGCATGCCCCCCCGGAAATTTTTTAAAATTTGGTTCCCTGAAATGGCATTTCCTGCATTCTGACAAGACTATTTAGAAAAATCTTACAGTTTTAACTTGTGTTTTTTATACAACGTTTTATGATTTTTTAAGGACTTGGCTTTTGCATTTTTTTTTATCATTATTGGAGACAACTTTTTAGGACTGTTTTGCTCCATATCAGAGCTCATCATCAGCATGCCTACGAATCACTGTTGTACAGTGAATTCGACATGGACAGCCAAGGCTCCAAAATATTTTGTAAGGTCAATCGCAGCCACTTGCTGCAATCCCTTAGCTGCCAAGCTGTCTGGTTTTGAGGCACCAGATACTTGCCTTAACACATACCTCTATCCAGCCAGTCACTGTCTGATTAGAAGAAGCAATATGGATAGACCATATGTGACATTTCATGGGCATCCTAGTCATCTTAATTCTTAACTACCTAATATTTACCCCTTATTTACTCTGAGTTGTCTGGTTTTGAGGCACCAGATACTCGCCTAATACCTCTATCCAGCCAAACACTATCTGATTAAAAGAAGTTTTAGTATCAATAGACCACATGGGACATTTCATGGACATAGAGAAGCTCATCTCTCTACATCATCCCAAGTCATACTAACTAGTAACTACCAAGTATTTTTTTCTCTTCCCCCCCCCCCCCCCCCCCGAAATATATATATATATATATACTACATATATATATATATATATATATATATATATATATATATATATGTACTTTATTTCATCACAAGATAATATAGATAGTACAAATAGATATGAAAGAAGAAAATAATAATTTACAGTGATGGGGAATCTACAAGAAAGCAAAATTTGCTTGTTTGCTGTAGATCCCTTTTATTGAAAATAGAACTACATGTAGTATATACATTAATAATTAACAAACTATGGACAATATATACCCCCTCAAGCCCACTACACAACATCTAAGTTATCGATGTTGCATAATCAGCCCAAGAAGGTATTTACTGTCATATTAAGTAACTTAATAATATAACATTGTTGGTATAGCCTAGAAAATTGCTACTTCACATATATTGTATATATAATAATAATGATGATGAAATAGTATATAAGCCTAATTTCTGCCTTTTTTTAATAAATTAATGTTTACCTTTTTTTAAATTTACATTCTGTTGCTATTGATCTAAAATTGTTCCAAACTTTCGGCTACAGTAGCTAAGATTATTTAATTATGATGTTCAGTGATGGATTACTTATATTTGTAACACATCTCATTATCTTAATAATTATATGATGAATTATTCATAAATATACTTGAGAGCTCTACATATCCCATCTAATTTAAATAATTTACGCTTTTTATGGTTGCACAAGTCTGAGGAACTAAAGATAAGATAGTATCCACTCACCTTAAAGCAATACAACGTTTCTTAACTTTCTTTCAAGAAACAGCTTTAGCATACTGAGCCTGAGGAATATATGCCTGCGTCGATATCCCGATCACCCGATGTATAAATGGCTTGCCAATCTGCGCACGATTGGAGTTTCTTTGTCAAATCGCAACAGATCGTCTTCGACAATTCATCGTTTTCATTCTGTGTCTCTTAGAACGCCATAAAAGAACTCAAGCAGAATATTGACTGCTGGCTCAGGCCCGTAGTCCGTGTACGTCGAAATATCCTTTGCTAGCCAATCAAAAGCCAAGAACGTCAAAATATTTTACTTCCGACGTAGTCCCACTACTTCCGCCGTATCTCTATTGTCTTTGTCCAATCAGCGCTCGTTATCTTGACGTAGTCGGCCATTTTGACGTAGTTTAATTATCCACATTTGTAAATGGCATCCCTCTCTAACCCTACCGTATGAACAGTTTCGTTCAGGCTACATGAAGTAGACTAAGTGTCCTCCAGCCGAGGACTGGGAATTAATTTTTTCCTCGATATAGCAGCGCTAAATACGTACAAAAATGAAATTTTTGAATATTTCAAAAATTCATAAATTCATATAAAATTTTTAAAAATTTAAATATTTTTAAAATTGGAAATTTTCAAATTTCAAATGTTTCCAACTAATTAATTCATGAATAAATTAGTCTGGGATTTTTATCTACGTCGCGTGACGTGTTTGACGTACCCTAAATCCGCCCCTGTAATGCCACTTCCCTTTAAATTCGCTAAATTCTTATATGCGGGTTTGTACTGTATACAAATCCAAATATAGTAAGCTAAGGTTTGAGTACTGCCGAAAATTAATATTGAACGTAGTTTCCAACGTTTCGAGCGAAGGCTCTTCGTCAGAGAGAGACGTGAACTCAAGCAGCTGTACTCAAACCTTACTATATCTCGATTTGTATTTCAACACTAGGGACTTTAAGATTCAGACAACGGACTACGGCTACGGTAGAAAGTTTAACAGTGATATTAAATGGTGGTGTATTGTACATCCAAATTTTAAGATACAGAATCGCACCGACTCGCCTTGTTCTTAAATTCTTGAAGAGATACCCGTGTTCAATCTATGCTAGTCGCGAGAGTAAGGTTAAGCTTTCTCAGGCTTCTGTAGTGATTCAGGTTCCGCGTTGTCTTTACAACGTAAAAATGCTTTTACTACGTTGTCAAACAGAGCCACGACGGCATGTACATTACTCTTGGGACCGTCATTTGCAAAAGCTCTTTGTATATGACATAAAAATCTATTGTTCAAACCACGTTGCCGTAGTCGTAGTCATTGTGTTTTCTTAAAGTCGATCCCTAATGCCCATGCAGCACACTACTTTTTTTTTCACTGCATAGGTAGCCTTAAATTTTCGCCATCAGTGTATGGTATGGTCGATTCACGTTTGTATATTGATTTTACCTTATCGCATAATATTCATAAACTTTTCCGGAAAATACTATCCTCTTTTTCTTTCTAGTACATGAATTGAGCATTATTTGGCGATGTTTTTTAAAGAACGAGGAACTGTTGAATTCATTGTGTACATTTTGATTTAGCGTTCAACTATATAAAACAGTTACGATGTAAGAAAAATGAATCTAACGACAACATAAAAAAATGAGAAAAATTAAAATCTGTTGATTTAAACCCCCATTATATAAAAATAGGCACGCTCAGCGTGCATGTATCTTCAATTTAGTAGTTCAGTATCGCGTAAATAAAACCACGCGCCTCGACTTTCTCGCTCAAACGACAAGCTTTCCATGGACGAAAAGACAGAGCGAGTGCTTGTTTGGCTTCGAATCAAGATCTTTCTGAAATCTAAATAGCCTTTTAACTACTAATGTTTCAAGTGTACTGTTGACATGTTAGCTCTACGTTTATACGCGGAAATCAACTGTACTTGGCACTGCTTGAGTTATATGTAGGCGTATAAAATACTTATTCCAAAAGCGCGTTGATCATCGTTCAGGCAAATCAATGAATGTGTTACCAGAGTCCAACATATAGTAAAGATTAACAGAACGAAAGCGATATAGTGACATTCTTTCAACAATGCGATTAGCGACCGCGTTTCCTGTTTTTCCCAATTTACCTAAAATTGTCATTTTATGATTAGGGATAAACTATTCACAATACACTAAACACTAGCCACTAAACATGGAATGGCACAACAAACCATATACACACAACACGTCATCTGATCGTATTTCTGATCGCCACATTCAGTGCTCAACTCAGCGCGAACACATTCACAATACACTATATTAAAACACAACATGTCGCTCTCATCGGATTTTACATCATTCAGCGCGAACACTAGCAAAGCAAGTTCATTAAATTCATCAGCTATGCTATAGTTAAAAATCACTTCACAAAACGACGAGGACATATTCACGACACACTATTAATTAACACAAAATGCCGCTCTGATCGCATTTTAGATCAATATTCAGCGCGAACACATACAAACCCACTATATAGTGACACAACTTGTCGTTCTCATCGTATTTCTATTCTGGCGAATATTCAGTGCTCAACTCAGCGCAAACTATCAGGTTCGTGGCAAAGTACGCTATAATTTAAAATCACTTCGGAAAACGACCAGATCTACAGTATTCGGCTAAAACTCGGTAAGTTGTTGTGCCACCCTGCATTTTCATTGGCTCCGAAGGTTCCTATTGTTAACTTAACTTAACTTAACTTAACTTAACTTAACTTAACTTAACTTAACTTAACTTAACTTAACTTAACTTAACTTAACTTAACTTAACTTAACTTAACTGCGCATGCGCAGTAGATACAAAAACCTTTTGAGCCTAAAAATTTAAACAGGTTCTTGTTTGAAAATTAGGGGGAATGGGAAAAATATAAATAACTGGTTTTATATGGCAACCAGGCTGTGCAGAATCTCTTCAATTTCAACATTAAAAATTGACATACTATATACAAATAATTGCCTCTACAATGCACCATTATAAATTTTATATCGTTTCTGTGCAACCTCGTCCCCAGGGCATTTTGCCTCCACGTTGGGAGTCGGCGAAAATGGCCCTGGCATCGGCTGGTCACGTGACACCCAGAATTTTGGGGTGTTTTGGCAAGAAAATTTATGCGGTCTTTGTGTTTCGTTTTTGTATAATACGTATACATGAATAATAAATAATAAATATTTAACGCTCTGCCGAATCACTCATGTGAACCTTTATCATAAATGCAACTGGCTAGCATTATTCATCATGATACTCCCCACGACTATCCAGGATACATTTAAATGTCGGGAAGAAACATATATCTAATGTTGTTCTTGTCTTTAACCAAAGCTATCGTTACAATTCTTTGGATGAACTTCGCAGAATGGATTTATTGCAATTCATATTTTGATGAATAAATTACACTGTATCTAGAATCGACCAGCCGATGCCAGGGCCATTTTCGCCGACCTCCCAACGTGGAGGCTAAATGCCCTGGGGACGAGGTTGGTTTCTGTGAAGGCTAGCTTCCACTCAGGAAAATCGTCCGCAGGATAGGAACGGACAGGAAATGTATTAAAGTCATTAGTTCCGACCGAGAGCTCACAAGACAAAGCAGATTTCCCTGTCCGTTCCTGTCCTGAGGAAAATTTTCCTGAGTAGAAACCAACCTTCAGTAGAGAACGCACTGTTATTTTCTGGGAGTAATTTTAACTCCCAAAATAGGAGTTAATAAAAAGGTTCAAAACTATCCGATTTGGGGAGAAAAAAGTACTCCACTGTCGGAGTTAAAATAACCCATATTAGGGAGTAAAAATTACTCCTATATCAGGAGTAAAAACTCGGCCCACCAAAAAGTGAGAAAAAAGTGGCAGAGACCAGAATTGAACTCTCAACGTCGTCGTGATTCGTATACAGGACGTGTCTAGAAATCAACCGCCTAAAAATATACTCCCCCGAAAGAGTTAATTTAACTCCGAAAATGGAGTCAAAATATGCCAATAATTTTAACCCCCCTAAATGGGAGTTAAAATTACTCCCTAAATATAATTTACTCCCCCGAAGGAGTTATTGTAACTCCGAAAATATAGAGTTAAAATATGTCAAAAAATTTTACCCCATCAGTGCTTTCTGTTGATAATTATTCTGTCATATTTGGTTTAAATTTGAGAGCTATGCTATTAATACAATATCGCAGTCCGCTTGGCTTGGGGCCGTCTCGGAATACGTGACCAAGATGCGAACCACACTGTAAATAGAGAAGAATATACTTTCAACAAGAGGGCATGCACTTATAGAGATTGCACGTATACCAGCTATACCTCCGCCACCAGGTTATTAGAGATATTCAAAAAGAAAGCTAGCCATGCATCCCTCTATAACCAGGCTAGCTCACGAGACTAACACACGTATGAATGAACAAAATGTCTGATTGCACTCGTACCAAAATTATTATGCAAAAATGTTTGCATATAAAATAAGGATAATGGGCTCAATCAAGCATTTCTTCTGCACGGATAATCTTGTGGTTGGATTTTTAATAAATTGACATCCAAATTTCAACCAAATTCAACCGCAAAATTTAATGGATTGGTCCTTGGTCTACGAGTCAAACTTTCCACAAACTTTCATAAAAACATGTGCAGTACTTTGTGAGATATCCTGGAAACAAACAAACAAACAAACAAACAAACAAACAAACAAACAAACAAACAAACAAACAAACAAACAAACAAACAAACAAACAAACAAACAAACAAACAAACAAACAAACAAACAAACAAACAAACAAACAAACAAACAAACAAACAAACAAACAAACAAACAAACAAACAAACAAACAAACAAACAAACAAACAAACAAACAAACAAACAAACAAACAAACAAACAAACAAACAAACAAACAAACAAACAAACAAACAAACAAACAAACAAACAAACAAACAAACAAACAAACAAACAAACAAACAAACAAACAAACAAACAAACAAACAAACAAACAAACAAACAAACAAACAAACAAACAAACAAACAAACAAACACAAACAGAGGTGATCTGAAAACATAACGTCCTGTAAAAATACAACAAATAGAATGTGCTTTGCATTGTGTTTTCACGAAAGAGACCAACTGTACAACAACTTTACTCACATGAATATTAAGAATTGGAACGTAGTTACTGAACTGATCTCAATATAAATGGAGAGGAGAAAATGGTACTCTGGTTTCAACACGAAGCTTAGTATGATACAGCAATAGCTAATTAACAACAAACCAATCATCATCTGATGTTTCGTAGCCAATCAAAAGACGCTATTAGTATTTCTCCAATGACAACGTTTGCGAGTAAGCCACGGTATTTGCACGATGACGTTCGATCGATAGTGTTACGTGACTACAACTACCGAGAATCATTACTATAGTATCCTCTATTTATTAACACTAGAAGACGCATCATCGTGCAAATGGTCTATTAAAGAGGCTGGAGAATGGTAATTTTTATAGAGGAATAAAATGATGAATGGGGGGGGGGACTCTTCGTGCAACTGGTGAGACCATTACTACGATACAGCGATAGCTAATTACCAACAAACCAATTGCAATGCACTTGACGTCTTATACGTTTAGCAGCCGTCAGGGGAAGCTATTAGCACTTCTCCAATGAGATGACCTTAGTTCACATTCATTGGCGCGGCACGATCAATCAACTGCCGTTTTCAACTTGAAAACCTCTGAAAGTAAGGTGGGCGGGGAAATGGCGTGATTCTTCCGGCAAAGGAGAAGCTATTTTCCGTGTCGTAGACGGTCATTGCCAACTAAGTAAGCGGTCATTGCATTGCTAACTAAGTGAGCGGTAATTGCCAACTAAAGTAAGCGGTCATTGCCAACTAAGTAAGCGGTCGTTGCCAACCCAATGACCCTGCCTTCCCCAAGTGTACCCCTTACACCCTGACTAAATCCAGTCGGATCAACAAAACGGACACTGAAGAAAAGTTTTGTTTTTAAGTGCTTTTTTCCCCTTTAACCGCAAACCTCCATTATCTATTAACTAACGCCAACAAAACCCTAACTTTTAAAGAGAAAAATCTACACTCAAAACACGCGTAAAAATGATCGAGAAATTCTGCGTCTTTCTACTGGAAGAACTGAATTACCAGGGCAAAGTGGACGTAATGGTAAACAACCTTAATGTAACCGGTGAACTGTGAATAATAATAACTTACTTGCTTGCACTGCACCTCCACTCGAACCATACCATGACTGTTGTCTGGCACTTGATCAACGCTTAGGTTAGGAATACCTAAAGCATTCTGTTCCTCGGTTTGTTCGTGCTCAATTGCTGCCCAGAATGAAGGCCATCCACTTTGGGATTCGTATTTTGTAGTCGAGCTGTAATAGTAATAAAAAAGAACAACAACTGTTTATAGCAGTGAACAGCACAACGCCGCTGACAAACGTTTTGCGCCTGAGCCAGCTCCAGACCATGAAAGAGCGGGAAACTGCCTTTATTCTGTAATTCGACGAGACTGCTACACGTTTCCTGCAAATTTAAAAAATCTATTGAAGTCTCAGTAAAGCTCGTACTAACTGCATAGCTGTATTATTAATATCTTTAAATATTCTGAGGTATCCCCATCGTAATTTTCATGTCCTTTTTTTAAAACACAAATGATACGTCGAATATTACTTAGACTTCATTGTTTGATTGTTGTTGCCACGGCTATTTTTCATACAACTTTCAGTGTTTACTCTTGTAAACACACGCATGCGCAAACGTTTGAAAGCGATGTTAAGCAGCACTGTTTTCAATCTCGTACCCAGAGCCTGCGGTAACACCGCTGCCAAACGTTTTGCGCATGCGCGACGTCCCAGCTCGTTCCAGGCTCGTCCTCAGAAAAAGAGCGGGAAAACACTGAAATATTTGGACTTGTCCAAGAGTCCAACACAAAAGTTAAAATTATAAGCATACTACCAAAAAGATAAGGTAGGTAATTTGTGCATGGCTTCTTTGTCAATATTGTAACATATTCTGAATTTACCCCTTCGTAATTTTCTTTACCCTTTTTTTAAAACAAAAATGAATAGTCGAGTCTTACTTAGTCTTCACTGTCTGGTTTTTGTCGCCACGGCTAGTTCCCACTTCTCTTGCAATGTTTATTCTAGAGAATTCACGCATGCGCAAACGTTTGGCAGCGGTGTTGCCTGCGGCCCTTTTCGCCAGCGACAAGGAGCCATCATCGGCTATGGTCGGCACAAAGTAAAGCAGTACGGTCACTCGCGTTTTTCAGACTCGACATTCCGGTTCCGGCCACAGCCAATCGTTCCCTGCCGTTGGCCAAAGAAACCGCAGGCTCTGCGAACGAGATTGCACTGTTTTATCAGTCGTGGCTACTGCGTAAAAAAATAGAAAATGGACGCTCCAGGTAGATATAACCTGATGCAAACAAACGAAACTTATCGTTCAAATTCTCTCAACTCGTGTTTTCCCCAGGTTATATAAACACGGGTGGCCATTTTCTATTTCTTAACCACAACTACATTTATGCATAACATCAATACATCGAATAGATTTCAGATATTACCTAAAAAGATGAGCATCACAGCCCACACAGCAATATATTCCAGAATTCTTATTATCAAGGAGTTCACCAGACCATGGCTATAAAGGTAAAAATTAAGACAAATTACAATTAATAAAATATTGTAGAAATGGTAAAACGTAATTTTATTTATTCATGTCTTGTTCTGGCTGCTCAGGTAAACTAGATTTCCACTAGACGTAAAATATTGGGCGCTCAAACTTTCTTTTCTGTACAAATTAAATAGTTTTCTACTTCGTTCCAAATGGAAACTCACAAGACAACAGTCAAACGTCGAGCAACGTCAAACTTCTCAATCGTCAATTATAGTAGAAGGACTTGGTGATATTGGTGCATATTAGATTAGACAATGGTTTCACGTTGAATTTATAATTAAGAAAAGTGGTAATAAACGGTTCTTTGTTTGTGCCGTTTATTATTTGATTTCTTAATTATAAATTCAGCTTGCGCGACCTTTACCGGGTTTCAAAACTCATGTACATGACCGAATATCTTTTTCTGATTGGCTAATTAGCTCATGAATTATTAATGAGTTTGAGAAGCCAAGTGGAAATCCAGCTTATTATGGTGTAATTTTTCATCCAACATGTCTCGTAACGCCAACCGAATTGATTTATCGCTGCGAGACAAGTTGCACAAGCCATTGTAGTGTGTAACAATGTTGTGCAATGGTTAGATCGTTGCAAGACAAGTTGCATAAATCATTGCAGCGTGAGACATACCGTGCAGTGGTCAGATCCTGTAAGACAAGTTGTACGAACCATTCCCGCGTGTAACATGTTGTGCAATGGTCACATCGTTGAGAGACAAGTAGCACAAAACGTTGGCGCGTGTATTATATTGTACAATGGTCGGATCGTTGCGAGACAAGTTGCACGAACCATTGCCGCGTGTGACATACCATGCAATGGTCAGATCCTGCAAGGCAAGTTGCATAAATCATTGCAGCGTGTGACATACCGTGCAATGGTCAGATCCTGCAAGACAAGTTGCATAAATCATTGCAGCGTGTAACATACCGTGCAATGGTCATATCCTGCAAGACAAGTTTGCACGAACCATTGCCGTGTGTAACATGTTATGCAATGGTCGGATCGTTGAGAGACAAGTTGCACAAAACTTTGGCGCGTGTAACATATTGTACAATGGTCGGATCGTTGCGAGACTAGTTGTACGAACCATTGCAGCGCGTAACATACTGTGCAATGGTCAAGATCGTTGAGAGGCCATTGCAGCTTTTAACATACTGGGCAATTGTAAGGTCGTGTGAGACAAGTTGTACAAACCATTACAGCGTGTAACATACTATGCAATGTCCAATATCATTGTGAGAGAAGTTGCACGAACCACTGCATGCAACCTGTAACATGCTGTGCAATGGCCAGATCGTTGTGAGAGAAGTTGCACGAACCACTGCAACGTGTAACATGTTGTGCAATGGTCAGATCTTGCGAGACAACTTGCACGAACCATTGCAGCGTGTAACATATTGTGCAATGTCCAAGATCATTGTGAAACAAGTTGCACGAACCATTGCATGCAACGTGTAACATGTTGTGCAATGGTCAGATCTTGCGAGACAACTTGCACGAACGATTGCAGCGTGTAACATACTGTGCAATGTCCAAGATCATTGTGAGACAAATTGCACGAACCATTGCATGCAACGTGTAACATGTAACATGTTGTGCAATGGTCAGATCTTGTGAGACAACTTGCACGAACCACTGCAGCGTGTAACATACTGTGCAATGTCCAAGATCATTGTGAGACAAATTGCACGAACCATTGCATGCAACGTGTAACATGTAACATGTAACATGTTGTGCAATGGTCAGATCTTGTGAGACAACTTGCACGAACCACTGCAGCGTGTAACATACTGTGCAATGTCCAAGATCATTGTGAGACAAATTGCACGAACCATTGCATGCAACGTGTAACATGTTGTGCAATGGTCAGATCGTTGCGAGACAAGTTGCACGAACCAATGCAATGTGTAACATGTTGTGCAATGGTCAGATCGTTGCGAGACAAGTTGCACGAACCAATGCAACGTGTAACATGTTGTGCAATGGTCATATCGTTGTGAGATAAGTTGCACGAACCAATGCAACGTGTAACATGTTGTGCAATGGTCATATCGTTGTGAGATAAGTTGCACGAACCAATGCGTAACATGCTGTGAAATAATGATAATCGTGCCAATAGCTAGATCTAAAATTTTAAACTACAACATACTGCCTCGGTTCCTTTTTCTCTGCAGATGTGATATTGTTGAGGAGAAAGACGTGACCTCCAATCCTTTTCTGTGTAATTCTTAAAATGACTTTCATCTAGAGTAATTTCAACAAACACTTTTATAAATAATGTAATAAATGCAGTTTCTTTTATTAGACTAGTGTAATAAAAGTAGCGTGCTGCGTATAGGCAGTGTTGAAACAACAATCAAAATATAGTAAGGTTAGATACACTGCCGAAACAGAGAACATAGGACTCCAACGTTTCGAGCGAAGGCCCTTCGTCACTCGTCAGAGAGAAACGTTTCTCTCTGACGAAGGGCCTTCGCTCGAAACGTTAGACTCCTACGTTCCTCTCTGACGAAGGGCTTTTGCTCGAAACGTTAGACTCCTACGTTTTCTGTTTCGGCACTATATCGCCTGGAAAGTACATCTCAACACTACAATTCGCCGTTGCACGCAACGGAGATTTCAAATTTGAATTGTTCCCTCTCTAACCTAACCTTACTATATTTCGATTGTTGTTTCTTTTATTATACGGCTTTGTAATGTCCTTAGTTCTGATTGGTCAATGCACAGTCCATGAAAATGCGTATCCGAACCAACACCGCTGCCAAACGTTTGGCGCATGCGCGACGTCCGAGCTCGTCCTCAAAAAAAGAGCGGGAAAACACTGAAATATTTAGACTGGTCCTAGAGTCCGACACAAAAGTTAAAAATATAAACATACTACCAAAAAGATAAGGTAGGTAATTTGTGCATGGCTTCTTTGTCAATATTGTAACATATTCTGAATTTACCCCAAAATTACCTTTTTTTAAAACACAGATGAATAGCCCAGTCTTACGTAGTCTTCACTGTCTGGTTGTTGTTGCCACAGCTAGTTCCCACTTCTGTTGCAATGTTTACTCTAGTGAATTCACGCATGCGCAAACGTTTGGCAGCGGTGTTATCTGGACCATGGTCTGTCATTAGAGACCTTAAGATACCCCAGGTTCGGTTTACAGGTACAGGTACCACCCTTTTTGTTTACTCGTAATATCTACCCATTTTCCCATGGTAGATCATGGTCTACCCATACATACGACTACGGGGACAGGTAGATTACCCGTACCTGTAAACCAAAACTGGGGTATCTTAAGGTCTCTATTTTCCGTATCCAGACCAGTGTCCCAAATGTTGATTTCGCTGGGATGCATTGAATTTCTAAAGTTTTCACACTAACTTTGATTAAGCTCATTTACTTGGTCTACACGGGAAAACATCAGACCACATTCTTTTTTGTACGAACCTTGTCTGCAGCTATGTTCTCTGGTTTGATAACAAAAAAATGTGCAATTTATGGCTTTCAGATTACAGTGGAACCCCTTTTAAGCGAAGTGCCATAAAGTGTGGTAAAGCAGTCATTAAGGGCAAGTGTGTTAATAGAGGAGAAGGCTATGGTTTAGAAGTTCCATGTGAATACCATATCATAGGAGACAAATTTTCGGCCATTTTTGCATGGTTAGAAACAAAGCTTGGAAAAGAAGGATTTGAACTTAAAGAGTATATATAGTTATTGTAGACCATGCACTGGTTTGACAGTAATGGAAGGCCGTGGCAATACATGTAGCTATATGCATGCATGGTGGTTTGTAGTATGTACTGCACTGCTCTTTAGCACCAGGACAGGATGGAAACATGTCAAGAAGATAATAAATGAAAGTGCGTTTAAATGTTTTTATCAGTCATCGCCTTTTATTTCAGACTCTTTTCTGTCATCGCCTTTTTCAAAACAAAGTAAAACGTCTTGTATTCAATTCTTGGTGGCCGTGAAATAGGGGGAAAACCTTATCCGGATGGAGGTAAAGTGGCTGCGGTCACTTAATAGAGGTGGCCACTCAATAGGGGTTTTACTTACAGTACTTAATAAAATAATCGGAAGTAAACGAACGACAACACACACTCTGATTGGCTATTGAGTCAAACAAGCATGCCATTATAACTCCATAACAGTGCAGCACACGAGATACTTCATGATGATTTTGTCATTTTTGATGAAATGTATGTGGATTTAATCATCAATGAAAGTCAAAAATTACTTGGATATGTCTAATCACCTCATTAACACAGCAGAATGTTTTCAGTGCAACTTCATCACTAAAATCACCGATGTGTTGTACGGGGCCATGCGTGACACTAAATGGTAACAAACTTGTCCTGAGACAGGTACGTGTAATGTTTTTTTGTTTACTTTTCTTGGGTTTATTGACAATTTAAAGTCATTATTTTATAAAAGAAATAAAAAACTTAGTCGCTGTGCGATTATCAAGTAATAATGCACTCGAGAAGCTAGTAAAACACTCGGCTATCACCTCGTGCTTTACACACATCTCTTGTGCATTATAACTCAATAATCGCATGCGACACGTTTTTTATTTCTTAAGTATTACACTGGAAAAAAATTCGGGACTTTGACAACTGGCCACCTAATGTACTCCTAAATCTTCACCTCAAAATGCAGAGACCCTAGAAATATAAAATTTTCCGGTGGAGCATGCCCCCGGGCTCCCCTATGTCTTGAGGGTGACGTATCCTCCCGCCCCAACCCCCCCCCCCCCCCCCCCCCCCCGCCTCCCTAGTATAACTTTATTTATACACGCTGACCCCGTCAACCGCAGCTAATTTCGATTGATTTCCACGTGATACGAAATAGTAAAGATACCTGGGATAGAAGTGATTAAGGTATTGCATATTGCATGTAAGATCGAATACTGTTTGTTTGATTTATATATAAACCAACATACACAAATTTTACGGCTTACCTGACCTGGGGCTGGGCAAAAGAAGCGAGACTCTGAATTGACTGGGAAGACTTCGATGAAACAATCGTAAAGCGTTGAAAGGTTGTGGAAGAAAGTATTGATTTTTAAGAGACCATACAAAAGAACTTTTAATTCTGTTATTTAAGACGGGAACGACGGGAGCTCGACAACCACTTCTTCTGAGGTGACGTGCCATCGCCGCCATGTTGCTGACACAGGTCACCCAGGCAAACAGTACCAAAGAAAACATAAAATAACTGAATTAATTTTCTACCCAACGACTCAATTTTCCCGACAAAATGGGCGTGGCTCGGATTAAACCACGCCCATTTTGTAGTTGTTTACATTTTAATAAATCAAAATATGGATTTTGTTTACATAGCAAACAAAGTTTGTAACTTAGTTATGGATCTTGTCGCCTATTTAACAAATTTAATAAAAGGAATTAAGAACCACTTTCCATTGTATGTACGACAACCCGAAACACGTCAAAACAGGGCGATGTACATTTCAGCGATTTCCCGCCAGAATATTTAATTAGATTCAACAATTAAGAAACTATTTCTGAAAAGAAATAGCTGTTTCGTTCCCGTCAGCCTCTTATAAGAGGCTGTTGCATGTTAATTGGGGGCAATGACGAATTTTAGCTTGGCCAATTCCCACCAGTGGTCTGACGCAACAAAGCCTACAATTTTGGAAGCAAAATTTTTTGAAGATTAGGCTGTCGTGGAGAGGTAACGTTACAATTGGTTGTTGGCCTACGGGGGAACTGAATTTCAACAGACTGAATTTGAACTTGATGTGTATGTTTTGTTGATGATTATCCATTGAATGACATCATTGATGTCATTCAATGGATAAACGTCAACAAAACATACAGCGGGACAGTAACACTTCCTGTTTCTTTTAGGCCTAGTTTATACGTCGGACAATCGTCGTATTTCAGACGAATTTACAGTAATTTAATCATTAAATGGGGAGTAAATTCATCGAAGACGTTGTATCCGTGACATCCGTCACGTCGTGATCAGACTGAAATGCGCGTCACCGGGCAACGAATTAAATGTATAAATTTCCTGCTCTTAATTTAATTTTTTCTGTTTTAATGTGCAAAACATTAAATTTGTCTGAATTAATTTCGTGGTATAAAACGAAGTCGTATTGACGTCGTCTAATCGACTAAGTTAATATGAATTATAAATTTGTCTTAATTAAATGCGACGATTGTTCGATATTATTAACCAGGCCGTACATGCTTGCGTCTCGCAATTTTCTTGAGAACGCAATTATTTTGGCAACGTTTTATTTGCCTCCTAACACGGTCAGAGGTGAATATGAGAAATGTACATGTGGCGTCAGTATACGACGGAAATTTTGCGGTTATTTATATGTAGATACATAAAATGTCGCTGTTTAGGAAAGCCGGCTACATTAGCGGTCATTTATGCCACCAATGTTTAAGTTAAAATTTATTAAATAATCTTCAAATTCATGCATGTGTAATTCCTTCAAAGTTTGTATTTGATCGGAATAAATACTGGAGCGAATGAGCACTGACTCGACCCGACCTTTCGGAATGCTATTCGCCCAATCTCAATTTTTATTATTAAATCTAAAGCGGCAGCGAGCAGTTAGAATGCAATTTCGGAGAATTCAAAGAGGGGAAAGTTCCTACAGTACTCGGCATTCGCTTGTTCATAATATTGTATGATTCACTTCTCACGGGATTGTTTATGTCGTTCAGCTAATTATGCTAGATCAGCAAAATATTTCACTTCGTTTTGGCGTCTAACCACACCTACAACTAATTTTTTATGCGGAATTTTGATTTCATTGGATAAGATCGAAGTTTTGGCTTGCTGCCAACAACACTGCACTGCGATTGGCCTATTTTCATCTGTGATGACAGTTTCTTTTGTGATGTCAATGGAAAGCCAACACAGTAGCAGTTTCGTTTCTGCGGGGAACGAAACAAAAACCTGCAAGCGAAACAAGTCCGCCTCTTTCCTCCCGGTTTTCCGCTCTCCCGCAAAAACTAGTTCTAAAGTATAGAAGTAGTATATCAGTGGTATAAATACAACAATAGAGTAAACAAGCAGCAAACTGGTATAAAAAAGACAAAGTAAAAAGTACTATATCAATTGCATAAATAGAACGATAGAGTAGATAAGTAGTATACCAGTGATATAAATAAAACAATAAAGTAAACAAGTAGTATATCAGTGATATAAATAAAACAATAAAGTAAACAAGTAGTATGTCAGTGATATAAATAAAACAATAAAGTAAACAAGTAGTATATCAGTGGTATGAATAGAACAAAGTAAAGAAGTAGTATATCCGGCAGTAGTAGAAATAGAAATATTATATCTCAACTGTAAATTGTCCAGTCAGAGAGCTTGATTTGTACCACGTGACCAGTCAATTTATCGTAGAATTACCCTCCACAGGGGTATTCGAGTTCGTGTACCACGCGTGAATGTCACGCACGATTCACGAAGCTGTCAACAATGGCGGAGTTTGGCGAGATAAGAAAACGGGTAATAAGTTCATGACCACTATACATCAATTAGCATTATTACGAAACGCTATCCCAACACCGCCCCTAACCCTAATGCGAATTGACGTATGGTGGTCATGAACTTATCACCAGAAAACGTTTCGCCTGAACATTAAGATGTAGCCTGCGTAGCAGGCGTTCTGTTCTGGGGGGAAAGGGTTGAGAGGGGCAGCGGAAAGAGTCTTTCCGCTGCCCCTCTCAACCCTTTCCCCCAGAACAGTGGCAGGCTAATTCAGATGTTGACAAGAAGATTGTTAGGTTACAAGAAAATAAGGATTCAGGGAATATAAAGAAAGCAACAAACAATGTATCCAGAAGCCTTGAGACGACAACAGAATGGAAACAGACAATGAAAAGCGGACAAAAGTTACCGCTAAGCTAACTTTATTAACATTATTTAAGCTTTTTTTGGAAAGATTGATTGTTTCGATATAATATATAATTTATAGACCTTTCGCTCGGGGAATTCGATGAAATATTACCCCTCGGTATATATCATACCTCGAGGTAATATTTCATCGAAATCCCCTCGCTCCAGGTCTGTAAATGCTAATGATAGAGTATAGAAGTAGTATACAATGGTGTGAATAGGACGATAGAGAACTAGTTTTTCAGTGGTATCATAGTTAATAGAACATATACATGGTTTGGAAGCTCTATTCTTTCAACATGAAGCATGGTCATGTTGAACGGACAATGGAGTTCCTTATATGGAAGTAAATTCTATGGACACGTGACGATGAAGCACCACAACACGGGACGATGAAGCAACTGACTAATTAAACCCGAGCGTTGCTATTGGGAAGACTGCTTCATTATACAGAAAATACAATACCGTGAAATATTGCACAAATTTCCGTAAACTTGAACAAAATCAAAGAACAATCATTTTGGACGAGTTTCCAAACCATGTATGTGTTCTATTAACTATGGTGGTATGAATAGAACGATGGAGTATCCAAGTAGTTATATCAGTGCTATGAATATAGGATAGAGTAAACAAATAGTATATCATAAATAGAACCATAGTCTTTAGAGTAAATAAGTAGTATATCCGTGGTATAAGTAGAACAATAGATAAAAACAAATAATATATCAACCGTATGAATAGAACGATAGAGTAAATATTAAGTAGTATATCAATGCTATGAATATAGGATAGAGTAAACAAATAATATATCATAAATAGAACCATAGTCTTTAGGAGCTGCTTACATGAATCGGGCTCGTCAAAATACGGCACAAATCGTAAATATATATATATATATGTTATTTACCGGCTGGGAGGTCCGTATAGAGAAATATTTCCCGAGGTCTCAAAAACTGCCTGAGGCCGCCAGGCCGAGGGTCGTTTTTGAGACCGAGGGAAATACTTCTCTATACGGACCGACCAAAACGGTAAATAACATATTTATTTTTTTTATTAATCGTACGATTTATAATTTACATAATTAAGTAAATTAACATAATTTAATTGCGTAATCGAGATGACATTCACGTGATATTTTATCGTTCGACAGTAAACAACTGCCGACATGCAGTCAGACAGGGAAGCTTGGAACGTCTTTTGTGATAAAAAAACAGTCAAAACTTGAAGATCTAGTGCTTTTAAAGTTTAGTTGATAAAGATTCTTCGTCCTTCTTCGTCGCTTGCTCGTTTTTGGCTGTTCGTTTGGAAAATCGCTTTCAATACTTGGCTGACTGCATGGAAATTGAAAGTGGGTCGTTCGAGTTTGAAGACGAAAGTGCTTGTAAGAAGCCATTGAAACTATTTTCAAAGACATGACACGATACGAGGTTGGCATGTGGAAAATATTTGACTAAAGGGTAAAAACTTGTAGCGGGTTTGTTGAGTATAGTTGGAGTGTTGGACAACAGAAGAATGACAGTTTAGTATCAAAAGGTTTCAGCTTTTCTGTCCTCTCGTGGTATGTTTTTTCAATATATACTTCTACATTGTTTCATTTAGTGATTCAAAATACTGTGTTCACAAGTTTATGTATGTTTTGCCTATTGTTTAAAACTGTTTTCATACGTCTTTGAGCAATAATACTTTAAAATTTTATAAATGTCGCTGGCTGAAATTTTGCTTTTTCATGGCATTCTCGCTTTCTTTTAAAATTCGTTGTTTTCACACGAAGTTGTCAAAGCCATTTGGATAATAGAACTCATTTGTATCCCCGTAGCTCTCTGTTGAATTTATTTTTTCTGTGGCAAGCGAAATAGTTATGAAAATCGATCAATTTTACGGCCTATAAAACACATTAAAAAAATTATCTCGAGCGGTCCGTACGGGCTCATACGGACCGCTCGTTAACCAATCAGAAAGCAGGATTTGGTAGGATACGGACCGAAAAAAAATAAACAGCGATACTACATACCAAAACATCTAATAAGATATATGTATATCAATGGTATGAATATTGCAAAAAAACAAAAAAAACAAAGGTAAGCATAAATCGATTGTAAAAACACTATTTAATATCATAAAATATACAAATTTATGGACTACATAACTAATATTTAAAAATTCCTATTAGACTACACCAACACGAAATTTAAACAACGTGACCAGTTATCTTATTCCTTGTCTGATTATCGCGTTCGATCCTTTTTGACTGCTATTCTTTAATTTCTTTTTCGTCATAGGATCCGTAGCAAAGCATTTCCACATCCGTAGAGTTTCGTCTGCCGATGCAGAAATGACAGTTTCGCCATCTGGACTTAACGCCATATGTAAAACACGACACGAATGACCAGTAAGTTCTGTAATTTTTGACATACTCGGATATTTCCAAATTGTCAATTGATTTTGAGCATAACCGTGACTTGAGACCAGTTCTTTGTAGTTGTTTGACCAAAGAATAGAGCATACCTGAAAAATAAAAGAAAAAAATTTCATGATTTTCGTACACTGCCAAAGTCAACTGAAAGATTGGTCGACTCGAGCATCATTTGAACTCCCACTTTCAGGATTGAGTGTAATGTAATGTAATGTAATGCAATGCAATGCAATGTAATGCAATGCAATGCAATGCAATGCAATGTAATGTAATGTAATGTAATGTAATGTAATGTAATGTAATGTAATGTAATGTAATGTAATGTAATTGTAACGTAACGTAATGAAATAAAATGTACATGTAATGACCAATGTAATGTAATGTAATGTAATGTAATGTAATGTAATGTAATGTAATGTACAGATAATGTAATGCATTGTAATGACGAAATGTAATGACTAACGCCTAAGTGCAATGCGCTAAAAACCACGTGATCAAGAGCCTGACGTTACGTTTGCCGTAATTTCTTGACGTTTTCAACCGCAAGACCCCCACCTCTACGTATAGTCATTTACCTCAAGATATTAACGAATACCACCAGTTCAGTGACTACACGTTTCATAACTATATCCATGACAAACACTAATCTTAACCTTTATTTGGTAGGTTTTTTGTTTGCTAACATGATAAAATCTAATATGTATTTTGAGTACTTTAACGCGAAGCATGGTTGACTGGTAAAAATAGACATGGCCGCAAATTTCCGAAGTTGAAACAAAGATCTTGTTTTATTTGCAGTTCTAGTACTTCTGCCTGGTTTTGACTTGCGTAGATTCTCAAGTTTGTGTTTGTTATTTTGAACATTTGAAAAATGTCATCTTCCGAGTTTTTAAGAATCAATACTTCACAATTCCTCGTGGTCAGCTGGAAATAAAGTAAACGTCAATCTTAAGGTATAATTCATCTTGACCTCGAACGTCAAACTGCTAACCTCGAACTGCAGTCAGCGGTAAATAAAATTAACGTCAATCTTAAGGTTTCTAATAAATGAATCCACTTTACCTGAGACTTTGTATCGACAGCATTAAGACATGAACCAGTTGCTGCATTCCAAAATCTGATATGTCTGTCGGCCGTCCCACCACCACTGGCAATAACATTTCTTTGAAATGGACACCAATCCAAAGCCTAGGTTTTTTAATAAGAATTTAAATAGAGAAGTGTTGTTGTACCTTGGTTTTCACACAGAAACAATGACTATGCTTCTCTCTCCTCCGTAGAGGCTTCTATTCTGGTTAGTTGCAGGCAATTGTCGCAGGCGCGCGGACTATATGCTTCGCTTTCTTTGTTTTTTTTCCCTAGAACTAAGGTTCGCTACTATCGCCATGATCGCTCAAAAATGAACTTGGCGATCGCAGCGATCGTAGCGATCATATGGAAACCACTGACGCAACGATCGTCGAGATAGAAAATGTTCAATCTCGGCGATCGTTGTGTTTTATATGGAAACGGTGATTTTGCAACCTCAGCGATCTTGGCGATCAGTATATGCATCCCAGCGGACCATTAAAACAATGGCCGTGGTCAACCACAGCCGCCTTAGCGATCATATGGAAACAGCGACATGATTGTTGGTAGTTGCGATCGCCGAGTTGATTTTTGAGCGATCCCGGCGACCGTAGCGATTTCTATGAGATGATAGCTGACTCGAGCTCCGCTCTCGTAAAATAATCCCCCACAGAAATTTCGAGCTCACAATCAATGATACTATATTAGTATCAACGAACTAGTGGTCTATTACAAATCCGGCTTTCCGATCGACTGAGCTACTAGTGGTCTATTGGTGATAGACCATAGTTGGAATAGTCCTATTCTGACCAATCAGAAGCCACGGCATATTCACGCTGCGAGCAAAACCTGGAAACTAGGCCAAACATGACGTCCGCTAAAATTACGAGTGATGAAATCATGAAAACATTGGCCCGAAAGTAATGGAAAATTGTTCAGTTTGACATTTTCGAATACGAAAATGAATTCGCTTATGTCTATGGAGTATATCAACACCAAATTTAAAGCAAAGTAATTACGATCTCGTTTTTTGTGAGCGATTGTTTATCATGTGCCAACGAACTACGCTACATTTTGAATGGGGAGACTACTGCAAACAAAAAGGTAAAACTATCCGAAAATTTGGAACAATGTTTGATAAGACTTATTTACGTTAAAGAAAAGTTGTTTATGGTTGATACTAAAACAATTAGACAACTCGCCCTCGTTTTCTACGAGCAGATAGTCAACTCGGCTTCGCCTCGTTGACTATCAGCTCATAGAAAACTCGGTCTCGTTGTCTAATTGTTAAATATAGTAAACAATGTGTTAAAATAAATCATACTTTTACGGCAGCTTGATGATGAGTCAAAGTGAACAATGGAACAGTGTCGTCATTTGTGCTGACATTGGCATCCCAGATCAGAAGAAGATTGTCATTTCCGCCACTTGCAAGGTATTTGCCATCACGTGACCATTTTAAACCACACACCTCTTGTGAATGACATGCTAATGTTGCAAAATGGTGATCTTGCGCCCTCACATCATGATGGTGAATTGAACCACTTCGACTGCCACTAAAAACAAGAATTCAAAACAAACTGTAAAACTTGCTCAAAAGATTTTGAGATTTGCAAGGAACTTATTCAAATTTGCAAAGAAGTCTTTCAAAATCAAAATTCAAACCGATTTGGAACTCAACGAAGGAACCCTTGAAGTACTTCGTCTTTACCTGTAATACTGAATGAGGGATGCCTAGTTCTAAACGTCTCTTATCCAGTATTTATGAAGGACAATTAGACGACTAAACGACCCTCATTACTATTAATGAGGAAATCGCCCCTCATAATAATAATCCCCGAGCCGGGCGACGGGCCGAAGGCCCGGAGCCCGGTGAGGGTGCTAATCTCGACACGCGTGGAGTCCATTTTACACGCGTGTAGAAAAAGCGAGGGAGCCGAAATCTGGGAAATAGTTTATTTATTTATTTATATATATATATGTTTGGTACGGTGTCACGCGGTAAGAATAGTTGGACACTGGTGACTAGCGACAAGAAAACTAAAAATCTGTCAGTATTTTGCTTTCGTTTAACGAAATGGAGCCTGCTCTACTTAAATAATAAAAGAGAACAACGAAGAAAAGGATACAAACAGCCGGTTTAATATATGTTGAAGCGAAACCAGAGGTCCTGAAGAAACCAAACGCCGTATGGGGGGTGGGGTGGGGGGGGGTGGGGTGGGGGTGGGGGTGTTTCAAAAAAGCATGTAAAAGCGGGCGAGGGGTTGTTGCATTCATGTATTTCTAGTAATAATAATAATCGGGGCAATGTTAGCAGATTGGAACACTGCTTAAGAAAAGGTGATGTAAACACTGTTAACAGAAGAGAGTCTCTTTCCGTGGCAGCCATCTTGGTACTCCAAATTCGCCATCTCCGCTGGCTTCATTTTTGGAGCTGGACGAGCAATCCAGTTATATGCAGTGGTAAACATTTTTATGTCACCTTCCAATAAAGTAGTACATGGCACTATGCTAATAATCTGTATGGAACCATAGTCATAAACTCAAGTTACCTCGTTAGAATGTATGAATTCCATGACAGTGATCCAACTCTGGCAGAATGACCCGTCATTTTTCTCACACGTTTTTTATGTTCTATATCCCACAGCTGTCATAAAAAATAGAAAAAAACGTCGTTACAGTCAAAATGGAAATACTTTCCCACTAATTCTGCTTCAATCTGTAGTTTGTTGTACTACTGTATTTCTGTAGTCGCTCATGAAGCGTATGGAAGTTTTTTTGTTGAAAAATGTGAATAAAAAGTATACTAGCTTTCATGGAGTTTAATCATAATATAACGAATGTTTCTCCCAAATCGTTACCAACAAACAAATATAAATCAAAAATAAGCAACTTTTATCACTAGATTTTTCTCACGTTTCTGTAGCGGCTACAGAAATACAGTAAGGGGGCGATTACATGGACCGGGCTGGCCCGGTTAAACCGGGCTAGCCCGCTTTATATATAAAACGCATGTTGTTTTAACATTTCGATTGCATGGCAAGCGGGCTAGACCGGTTAACCCCGGCAAACCGGGCTGAAAAACTGTTGAACTCGCTTCGATACGCGTTCGTTTGCTTGACTGTGTGAATAATTAGTGCAGAAAGGAACTGAAATAGAACATCAAAACGTTGTTTGTGTGTTTCGTGATCGTAGCGAAGATTTAATAAATTAATTAGTCTTCGCGAAGACGATTTCGTGGATTATAACAATCTTTTTATTAAAGGATGGGCTTACAAAATAAATAATAGACTAATTATATGTATATATATAAAACTGAAGTAAAACTAACGTAGCTTTGCCCTTATTTACATGATAATTGCAAATTTCGGCTTGAAATCATCCCGGCTTACCGGGCTAGCCCGTCCATGTAATCGTTTCGTAAACTCATCCCGGTCCATGTAATCGCCCCCTAATACACAACAAACTATATACAGAAGGCAGAAGTGGGAAAGTATTTCCATTTTGACTGTAAATCAAAATATCAGGTGCGCTGAATAGCACTTGAAATCATTGGTCTTTTTAAAGGCAGGATTCAAACTGGGACGGAATTAGATATTCAATGTTACAACTGTCGGTTTGATATCATTATGGTTAACATTACAATTCCTTTGGGAAAGTACAGTTAGTACATGCAAGCTGTCACGAGTCTTATTGTCGTGGCAATAAAAGTGTTATTATAAAAATATTGTTGCAATTCATTTGATAGTCCTGATTAATTTTATATTTCATGAGAATTATTTAGTATATATAACTTCCTGTTAAGACATTAAGGATTAATGTACCTGCACTGCACCATCACTGTCTCCAATTGCCAGATAATTTCCCTCCTTTATCCATGAAACAGACCCGACAAAACAATCGGGAGAATCCATTTGACAAAGCTGCTGTATATCTCCTGTTCCTGCATGCCAAAGATAAACAAAGCCCCCAAGAGCAACGGCCAAATGATTGTTACAGCTCCAGTCTAGAAGGTTAAGGTCTAAATAAAAAAATATGTGAAATAAAAATTGGTATTACAACAAGTTTATTTTACCATCATGACTTGTAAACTCACAAAATATAACATACTACTGTACATACAGTACTGTATTATGAAGACACAGATACAGTACAGATACAGACCGACCAACGAAAGAGGGGTGGGGATGCGAAAATACCGAAGGCAAATACTTCCCAATACAGACCGAGCTAAAGAAGTTGCGAAGCCATTCATTATATAGGTTTTGGTTCGTTTTCGCATTTGTTTTTAACTCATCGTTTGCGTTTCGAGATGTAGGCGTTTACCTTAGGCTTGTTCGTTTCGTTTTATGTTTACACCTGTTAGGCATTCATGTTCCGCACTTTTAAATATTATTTATTAAGTAGTTTGTATAAAAAGAAACACTTTAGCCTAATATTCCAAAACGTAATTATTGTTCTGAATTCCCCAACATAAACGTCTGATTCTCTTTTATTTTCACTCAAATCATAGTTAATAGAAAATAGACATGGTTTGGAAACCCGGCAAACTTCAAAGCGGTCAACAATCAAGCTACGATTCACGTTGAAAGCTACATGAAGGTGCACATATCCTTTTAGGTTTATTAATATTTAAATAGTACGGTTGAGTGATTGAACCCAAACGTTGCCATTGGATGATTGCTTAATTATACAGAAAACACAATATGTTCAGTAACCGTAAAAGTGCACAAATTTCCATAAACCTGAACAAAAACATAAAACAATGACTTTTGTTGAGCTTGCAAACCATGTTTAGTTTCTATTAACTATGCACAAATCAACTCAGAAATTTTCCCGCCAAAACTGGCAGGTCATTAAAAAAGGCGTTACAGTGCGGGAATGGCATTCCCACTTTTTTCTTCGGACCTCTCAGTAACCAATCGATGTGCACCATTTGGCGGAATGATCTGAAAACAAGTTCAGCCATATAATAAATATAGCCCTGTTTACACGGTCAAAATTTAAGCGGGATCTGAGCCACATCTGACTTTAAGCAGGCTTAAAATGTCCGTGTAAACAGATCGGCGTAAATAAATCGCGATTAGTTAATTTAGTTTGCACCACCTCAAGGAGGTGGATTAAACTGAGCACGATCAGTTAATCGCGCTTAACACGCTTTAATCGTGTAAACGCAACGGGATTGAAAAACGCTACCTTGCTATTAATACGGTGTTATTAATACGATAAAATGCATTTTTTTGCCCTGCTGTAGAAGCTTACATCTCGCTATTCTTTGTTCCTTTGTTTGTTTGTTTCTTTTAGCTATTACTCTTTCTCGTGTACCGATGTCTTCCGTTGTTCTTTGACGCACGCTACCCATACGAAGCGTACCAATGTCTTCCGTTGTTCTTTGACGCACGCTACCCATACGATTAAACTTCCCTTGCCAAAAATACAGCTCGTCCGCCATGTTGAATAATGGTGTACGTGTTTTAGTAAGGGATTATTAAATGACCGTGTAAACACACCAAGGTGGCGCATTTTAAGCACGCTTAACTTAAGCGTGCTTAAATTTTGGCCGTGTAAACACGGCTTAATTCTTACTGTTGGGGCAATAAAAATAATCCTAAAATGTTGTTGCAAATGAATTTCTCAGTTTGACCAACTCATCTGATCAAATCTGTTAGAAACTTCCAGTTTAGCTCCTCACCTCCTCCAAGCCCTTTTCTTGCGACCAGTTCTCAACCGACCCAATCCCAAATAATGAGCTGGCTTGCAGGCTACTGTCTGTTTTGAATTTGTTGGTTCTTTCTGGTTTTTGACCAACCAATAGGAAATATGGTTATTCCTATAATTAGTTAGTCTGAAACACCAATGAAATTGCATGATCAAATTCAAAGCAGGGAGAAGTCAACATGAATTGGTCGAAAAAGTGAAAAGGCGACTTGCAACTAAGAGGTCACGTGATCTCAATGCTCTTAAAATAGTAGGTATGGAATTATAATTCTATAGAACGGATATAGAGGTGGTGTTTTAAGTAATGTTTCGGAATTTTGATTTTCAAAACTAGCATTGTCTTAGAAAAAACAGCGATAGTGTAGCTGGTCACGTGACTAAACTAAAAATTTCATGCAAGTACAAAACCTTCTTCAAAAGCAAATTTTTACAAATAAATCTCAAGAAACATGTAGAAAAACGATTTGATATCGAGCATGCCAAGTTTTAATCTTCCCCTCGCAGCCCCTCTTAAGTCTCGTCACCCATTCCTCCCCACGAGCGGCTGTTTGCTCGAGCACAACATTCCTTTCCTCTTTGTGTACGAAGAACCAATGAAATTGGAGCATGATCACTGCTAAATATATATAATTCTCGCCAGCCTGAGCCGAGCGAGCGTTGTTGTATAAAATTGTTTAATCGAAAGCTATTGCTGGTGTGCATCTTACGTCATTGCCGCCATGTTGGTTGACGATTTCAAAAGATTTTCATCATCTGCAATTATAATATCATCCAACATGGCGAAAATATCTTTGTTCTTCGAATCTCAAGGGATTGTTTGCACACCACCTATAATATTCCAAAAAGTTTACCTTAGAACTTTACAAAATTTACGAAGAATACTCTTTTAACTATATTTTTTCTGCCCGTGCAAACAAATGTGGTGAATGTCAATGTCAAGTGTGCATTGTGAGCATCAGAGAAATATCCGCGCACTTCACGGCAAATTAAAACTACACCGAATTTTTGAAGAGTAATATTCCGATTATTCTCTTTCATATAACTACACACATAAACGTGGGTGAAAGTTAGTTCAAAGTCAATACGCGTCAGCGAGATTAAGGTGGCGATAGGGGAAAAAATGTCAAAAATCTCCTTTTTCTTTCTTTCAATTTTTAAACTATAGTGCAACATTATCTGTCAATGACAAAAATTTCGAATTCAGAAATGTTTTTCTTCCAGGGCAAGAGGCGGGACTAATTACTTCAAGAGGCGAGACTAATTACTCAACACGGAAACTTTCCAGACGCTTTTCCTCCGCTCAATTTTTCGCCAAAATTTGTGTTTTTCAACAGTTAGAACTTCGCAGCGTTTCAATATTTTTGGCTGAAACTTTTGACTAAGTACATACTCTTCTACAAAAAGTGTCGGCGATTTTTTATTAGTTGCATAATTTTGATTTTATCGTGTTTTGAATTAACAAAGAACTAAATTCCAAAGAACTTTAAACTCTTGAAGTAAACAACCTTAGTTTTTCTTTCGATAAATACAACGGATAACCATTATATTTTCCATAATTTTAGATTTTATAATCGTTTTCCATGGTTAATTGGCTTTAAATTGGTATATGATACGTTGGGATCACATTAATAGGGGCGCGATGCCAGCTGTTTTACGAAACGATACCGGATAACCCTATTGCTACCTTAAAGATTGTAAACACCTGAAATGGGGTGAACAGCTAAAGAGTGAGTAGAGTGCGTTTACTTGAAAGTTAGTATTTCGAGTAGTTTAGCTTAGAGCTTCACGAAATTTACGAAGAATGGTATTTTGATTATGTTCTTGCCGTCACACACGGAAGATAAAGGGTTTGAAAGTTAGCTGCGCCCGCAAGCCAACTTTCAGGGCACCGCAATTTCAGAATTTTCTGCACCAAAGATTTTCAAAAATGTATTATTTGTGCACAAAAAAAATAGAAAGCTTGCGCAAAAAAAAGCTGCACCATAACCATGAGCTTGTCAATCAATACCCGCTTTCAATAGAACTAATTACTGCGGTTTAATACAGGTACTGCTACAAACACTTAAAATATTCGAATGCTGTTGATTGTTGGAAGTTTATTTACCGTCCAGTATAGCACATTTATATTTCTTGTCCATACGTTTGGGATTTGTGGAAATTTAATTGTAATGTATCTGTCGATTTATACTCGAACGGCATATATATATTAGCTGTCCTCGTTGACTTTGAGGTTGTACTTTAATACAAATATTCGATCAACAACAATACTACGATTGACGAACATTATAGATTAGCACTGAAGACTTTGGCTTTGTATATTTCTAAACTTTTTAAATTAGATCGGAAAGTCCAGAAACCGAAATATTAAACACTTCTTGCTTGTATAATAAGCAAATATATTGTAGTGTAGACGCTTCTTACTAAAGATGGTCATTCACTGAATAACAAACCAACTATACTTGTTTACACGGACATTGTCCGGCACAAATTTGATTGTGTCGGTCTTTTTGTCCGGAACGTTTTTCGGTAAAATTTACTTCCATTTTCATGGCAGAACCAACTATTATTTGTTTTGAATCAATCACTTTTCGTTTGTATATTAAATCCCGGTTTCGCGGCACATGAACTTCATTTAGTGGAGCACACGCGAATATGCGGAGGGCTTTTGGAATACTCGCGCAAGCATGTCCCGTTTAGACCGCATGCACTCAAGCATGTAAGTTATACAGTATGTCGAAGAAAATAACTGCATTTTTCACGTCTGCTGACACAAATGGTGTTAGTAACAAGGACTCAGTTACTTCTGATGAATCAGCCTCAGTACAACTAGGATACAAGAAGTCAAGCCGAACGCTAAAATCGAGCACTGTAGTGAAATGGATCAACAAAGATCTAGCAAAAACGAATGCATCTGTGTGGTTAAAACACGAAAACAACGGGAAAGGAGAAGTTGTAACACTTGTTAACACTTGCTAGTAATAGTAATACATTACTGTAGTGTACATTACATTTACATAAGAAATACAGACATACAGTGCATTATATAATTGTATTATTTAATTATAGACTATTGTTTACAATTGTTTAGTGATGGGTACGTTTTGTTTTATGACAGGCACAATCTGATTGATGCTGGTCATTTTGACAGGCAGGGAAAAAAAATTATATCCAGGCACCCCCTGGTACAGTGTGAGTCACTCATCAAAATATTCCAAAATTATTGGTGTCATGTGACCAGCCTTTGCCAGGGTCTTCTCTCTGCCCCACCATTTTGAGAAGGGCCTTGGTACGAGGTTGTGGGAAAAATTGATGACAATGAGTGGTAGCACCTCAAGTGAGCTAAAGCGCGACTATTTTATGTAATATTTTTGACGCTGTTGCTTATACTGTAGTTGGGTACAAATATTGCATCAATGTCATTAATAAGATGATATTGTGGCTGTGGATCACAATACGAATGAATGTACATGAAATACAGTACCGCTCATGAGTAATAACCTCTGTGAAATTTTCACGCGTACGGCTCATACACCCCTATATATATATATATATATATATATATATATATATATATATATATATATATATATATATATATATATATATATATATATATATATATATATATATATATACTGTATATTATACAGTATATATATATATATATATATATATATATATAATAAATATACATACATACATACATACATACATATATATAATATATATTCTACGCTAAACATATATATTATATATATATTTAGTGTAGAAAATGACTGGCATTATATAAATTTGACTGGTCACATTATTTAAAATTTGGCCAGTCATTGACCATGGTGAGTCTGGTCATTATTTTGAGCCTTGCCACTGTATATCATTCATACACTATGAGGATTTCAGTTGTCTACCACTAATTGTTTTAGTACAGTAATGAACCAACTATGGTAAAATGCGAGTTTTTTGCCATTATTTTCCATTTTAAAACTTGGTAGTCAAAACTTGGATGAGAAATTAATAGAAATCTGACTGCAAGATTCTTGATGTATTTAAAGAAATGTTTGATTGCACTCATTATCTTTATTTTATGCAAATATTTTTGCATAATTTTGGTACGAGTGCAATCAAGCATTTTATTTATACATGCATGTTTTTAAACATCTCTAATAACCCGTTGGTGGAGGTATATGCAGTCCCTGACTGCCCAGTTTTATATACAGTACTTACAGTAGTCATCGATAAGGTCTGGTGCATCAAGTATCCTTTCAGGTACTGAAGAAATATGTCTGGTATTTTTCTTTGTTGAAGTTCCTGGTGTTTTATTTTGACAATACAACACTCTCAAGTCATTTAAGTGACCTACAGAATTAACATATATTTATTCATTAAAATGTTGTTTTAGATTATATAATATATATTAAAATCTAATTCTATCTATCTATCTATCTATCTATCTATCTATCTATCTATCTATCTATCTATCTATCTATCTATCTATCTATCTATCTATCTATCTATCTATCTATCTATCTATCTCTCTCTCTATCTCTCTATCTCTCTATCTCTCTATCTCTCTATCTCTCTATCTCTCTATCTCTCTATCTCTCTATCTCTCTCTATCTATCTATCTGTCTGTCTGTCTGTCTGTCTGTCTGTCTGTCTGTCTGTCTGTCTGTCTGTCTGTCTGTCTGTCTGTCTGTCTGTCTATCTATCTATCTATCTATCTATCTATCTATATATATTGAATCCTAAAATGTAGTCATAGCAACGACTACATTTTAGGATTCAAACTGTTATTTCACTCCACCAAACTTCTGGTGTTGAGCACTCTTCAATCTATTATATATATATATATATATATATATATATATATATATATATATATATATATATATATATACTGTAAATATATAAAAATAAAATTAATAAAATAAAATATACAGTAATTGCATGTTGCAGTAATATATTAATATAATAAAGAACATGTAGAAAGTCCATAACTCGATTAGAATTCACTTGCCTTCTCTTGGTACTGGAGCTTTATTGGTATAGGTTAGTATCTTTGCATTGAGTTCGTTGGCACACAGGCTTTCAGTCATTGATTTGCGAAACTCCGCTTTGAATGGACTTTCTTCGTTTTCCTCGGCCGCTTCTTCTTTGCTATTAACGACCTTGAAGTAAGATGCATCGAAGTTCATTGATCTTCGGTTGGGAATAAAACGATCTCCGGAAGGCGTTTTTGGTGTTTTTGGCGTTTTTGGCTTTCCAGGAGTCTTTGTTCCAGCGGCTTTGGGGCTCCGAGAAGGCGTTTTGTTTGTGTGTCGACTGGAGTTGTTTATCGGAGTAGACGTCTTGACAGTTTTGGTATAAATCCCCTCACCTTCTTCTTCGGCCTTCCTTTTCCATCGCGGTTGAGGACCACTCGTTATTGACGCGTCCAAGCGAATGAGTTCGTTTACTTCTGTCTCAAATTTGAAGTGAGACATTTAATACTCAGTAAGATTTTACAGTAATATACAACAAATATTTCAAAAGATAAACAGAGAGAGATGCTATGACTGTTGTTTGGTTTTCAAAATCGAACGAACAACGACTGGACAAAGAAGCGAGACATTCCTAAAAGCTGATTGGTTAGATGACGAAATGGAGCGCACTGATTGGACGTTGCCAGTAAACCGCAATAACAAAGAAACAACACAAGCACGTGGAACGAATTTCCACTGCAACGAATAATCTCCGGTGGCAGGTAGAAAATGTATACTCGCCAAAATATGTCGTTTTTGGTTGTCAAAAATTAAAATATATAAAACAAATAAAAGATAAAATTGGATTATTTATAGGCGGCTGTTTACTCAGGCTAGATTATTTAGTGTTGAACTGAGCAAAGACTTCCGAAAACCATGCATCAGGAAGCACCACCGGAGATGTTGTCCTATCCCGACGGATACAGGTATTAAACCAATATGTCGGTCAACAAAGCTTTCTTTTACGTCTGCACTGTTTCTTTGGCCATTTTATGGAGATCATTTTCGCCATGTTGCGGGGAAGAAATGCCTTTGTATAAGTTTGTGATGAAAGACACAATGGGCAAAGATGTTAGTCTTGGGCAATACAAAGGAAAGGTGAAATTTGCATTTCTGTCTTTGCTTTTTGAAATTTGAATACTAGTTTACACGGCACTATCTATGATAGCTATTATGATGAAATAATTCCACTAATATAGGGATAGATCAAACTGCAAAGTATAGAAAATAGAGAGAGAAGGTTGATAATATAATATTTTAAACCATTGATCATTGTTTTAATTAAAAATAATATTACATGTAATTTGTTGAATGGTAATTTAATACCACGATGGAATGTGACTAATTGCCTTAGAATGTGACAATTAGCCTTTTTGAGAATTTGTCTATTTTCAGTGATTTTTAACTTGTACAGAAATTGATATTCAGCAGTTGCAAAACTTTTCCTTTTGACCAATTTCAAGATGATTATTGATTTACTGTGTACATGTATAATGCTATCAGGGGTGGTGGAAGATGTTTTTGAGTGTTGGGGTGAGATGTTGTTTGTGGGTTTGCTGTGACCTCTCTATGGGGGTATGAGGCCGAGGCATCCCTCCTAGTCCAAGGGAACACTGCTGTCAAATGTTTTGCAAATGTGTGAATTTGGTAGAGTAAACATTACAAGAGAAATAGGAACTAGCTGTGGCAACAGCAACCAAACAGTGAAGACTAAGTAAGACTCGACTATTCATTTGTGTTTAAAAAAAAGGGTAATGAAAATTATGAATGGGTCATTTCAGAATATGTTACAATATTGACAAAGAAGCCATGCACAAATTACCTACCTTATCTTTTTGGTACAGTATGCTTATAATTTTAACTTTTGTGTCAGACTCTCAGACAAGTCTGAATATTTCAGTGTTTTCCCACTTTTTTTTGAAGTGCAAGCTCAGATGTCACACATGTGCAAAATGTTTGGCAGTGGTGCATTCCTTCAAAATGCCATGCCAAGATCTTCAAAATAACAAAAAAATGCCAATGCCAGGATCCTCAAAATGCTACACTATGCCAATCAAAGATGCTTGGTGTGCATTGGAAACAGGTCCCCATAGCAATTTTTGCAATGAAAATGCACCAAGTACATACTTACAAACCATACACCAGTATGCCACAGACACTATGATTACACACCAGTATGCTGAGCACTCTTGAGGTCTACACTGAAGTTCTTCAGTGTGACCTACCTAAAATGCACCCTGGCTCCAAGAACACACTAATTAAGCTGTCAGAATAACCTTATATATTTATTTGAAGCTATTTCAGTCCTGTGTTATAACATGTTGGCTTGAGTTAGAGACTATCAATAATTTGTAAAAATTTTGTGGGGGCAAAACTATCTGACACATTGCCCCACAGGTAACAAAAGGTCCGCTATGCATACATGTATCTGCGTCAAACCCACCACTTGTCAAGATCTTGTAAGATCTTGTGTGATCTTGGAAAATCAGAAATCTTGTAAGATCTTAAGAAAAATCTTATAACTAAAGATTTTTACACGTAGATCTTATAAGATTTTAGCGAGATCTTATAAGATAATTAAAGAGAAAGTACACGTTCTCTGACCAAAATAATTTTTTATGACTCACAAAAACTGTGGTAGATCACACTCACAAGTTTACTGTAAGTCACATTAAAAATACCAGTTTTATCAGCAATATCCCCTGTCTCCAAAATTGTTTTAGTGCAAAGCTTTGTTGGAAATATAGAATTTAATGGCTGTTGAGCTGGACACCGTGGGTCTAAAATATACCCCTGAATCATCTGTCGTTTGTGCCATTATGGAAACTTATACCGTTAGATAGAATGTTAATTCTGTGCAACAAATGTGAATTAGAAAAAATCATAGAATAGCAAGAGAAAAATCTATTTGAACTGAGATGAGTGCCTAATATCAAATGGCAATTATCGGGTCAAACCCAATTATATTTAAGGTATCCCTGAATCGTCTGTAGGTTTGTGCCATTCACGAATCTTGTCAGTTAGATAGAGCGTTAAATACTCTACTGACAACATATGTGAATTGGAAACAATCGTATAGAATAGAACCCTGAAAAATCATAGTGTTTTACAGAAGATTTTACAGATAATTTAGGAAGGAAAGGATATAGGAAACAAAGGATTTAGGAAACAAAAGATTTAGGAATGAAAGAATATAAGAAACAAAGGATTTAGGAAGCAAAAGATTTAGGAATGAAAGAATATAGGAAACAAAGGATTTAGGAAGCAAAAGATTTAGGAATGAAAGAATATAGGAAACAAAGGATTTAGGAAACAAAAGATTTAGGAATGAAAGAATGTAAGAAACAAAGGATTTAGGAAGCAAAAGATTTAGGAATGAAAGAATATAGGAAACAAAGGATTTAGGAAACAAAAGATTTAGGAATGAAAGAATATAGGAAACAAAGGATTTAGGAAACAAAAGATTTAGGAAGGAAAGAATGTAAGAAACAAAGGATTTAGGAAACAAAAGATTTAGGAATGAAAGAATATAGGAAACAAAGGATTTACGAAGCAAACGATTTAGGAAGGAAAGAATAGGAAACAAGGATTTAGGAAACAAAAGATTTAGGCTGAAGGAAAGAATATAGGAAACAAAGTATTTATGAAGCAAACAACTTAGGAAGGAAAGAATATAGGAAACAAAGGATTTAGGAAACAAAAGATTTAGGAAGGAAAGAATATAGGAAACAAAGGATTTAGGAAGCAAAAGATTTAGGAAGGAAAGAATATAAGAAACAAAGGATTTAGGAAGCAAAAGATTTAGGAATGAAAGAATATAGGAAACAAAGGATTTAGGAAACAAAAGATTTAGGAAAGAAAGAATATAGGAAGCAAAGGATTTAGGAAGCAAAATATTTAGGAAGGAAAGAACATAGGAAACAAAGGATTTAGGAAACAAAAGATTTAGGAAGGAAAGAATAGGAAACAAAAGATTTAGGAAGGAAAGAATATAGGAAGCAAAGGATTTAGGAAACAAAAGATTTAGGAAGGAAAGAATATAGGAAACAACGGATTTAGGCTAGAAGGAAGTTAGGAAGCTATGAAGGAATATAGGAACTCAAGGAAATAATTTAGGGGAGAATAGATTGTGGTAGAATGGGAGGTATAGCATTGCGTCGTTGGAAGGAAAGTTATAGGAAGGCAAGAATTTGAGATGGAAAACAATAGGATGGAAGAAATTTAGGAAGGGAGTAATTTAGGGTGGAAGGAAATTGGGATAAGGAAATCAATAAGAAATTTACGTTGGGGGCGGAATTTAGGAGGAAAGGGATTTAAAACAACAACTATTATCCTCGAGCCTGGGCGAGGGTGCTAATCTCGACACGCGTGGAGTCCATTTTACACGCGGGAAATTGCTTGACTTTCGAAAAGCTAAAAACGCTTGCCTACGGCTCGTGTTTTATTAAAGAAATACCAAATGGTTTTCCGTGTTTGGATACTCTGATCCAAACACGCGGGAAATTGCGAGACTGGAGAAAAGTATAACAAAACACGAGCCGTAGGCGAGTGTTTTTAGCTTTTCGAAACTCGAGCAATTTCCCAAGTGTTTGGATAAGAGTCTCCAAACACGGAAAAAACCATTTGGTATTTCTTTTATAAAATAACACAAGTCATGAATATGATATACTGTCCGACATTTTCCAAAAATCGTTTTGGCGGGAATTTTCCGTGTTTGGATAGCTCGCGTAGTATACATATTATTTAATTTTATAATACGCTTTTCTCCAGTCTCGCAATTTCCCGCGTGTTTGGATCAGAGTATCCAAACATGGAAAACCGTTTGGTATTTCTTTAATATACTTAATACGTACTTACCAGATAGTGAGGTTCTACTGTATGTGATGTATCTTTGTAATGTTCTGTACCCGTAGGTATTATTGTTGGTCAATGTTGCAAGTGAGTGTGGATATACAGATGGTCATTATAAAGAGCTTGTTCAACTACACAATCAATTATCGCCACGAGGTTTTACAGTCTTGGCGTTTCCGTGTAACCAGTTCGGCAAACAAGAACCAAAGGATGACAACTCTATTCTAAAATTTGTCAAAAAGCAGTACAACGTGAATTTTCCAGTGTTTTCAAAGATAAAAGTTGGAGGTGAACACGCCCATCCTCTGTACGTGTATCTCTTTAAAGCAACCTCGGAGTATCCGAAATGGAATTTTGGCAAGTATCTGGTCGACAGACGTGGAAAGATTGTGAAATTCTTCTCACAAAGTGTTAGTCCAAAAGAGTGTGTGTCTTATATTGAAAGACTTTTAGATAACAAACCTATAGATTCTGAACACACAGACTTGTAAAGGTGAAGTACATGTAATACGAGCAACAAATTGCTGCAACATCGTTGGGTTGCAAGTTGAATAGCGTTGTTGCACGTATTACCACCACCTTAAACACTGCCTTGCAACAATGATTTGAAGTTGAATCAGCATGTTGCAGCAAGTAGAACTGGAGTCTACTTTTCTCAACGTGCAACAAAATCATTGTTGCGTGACAATGTTTAAGGTGGGTGGTAATACGTGCAACAATGCTTTCCAACTTGCAACGCAACTTGAAGAAAATGTTGCCCGTATTACGTCATGCACCTTCATAGAAGTGGTTTAAATTTAAATGTGATGAAAGTTTGGAATGAACTAGCGTCAGTCTATATAGTAGAAATTAATATATTCTTTCCCGATAAATGTCTTCTTTAATAAACTCTTATTATTCATTGAAAATTTATTCCTGTTTCAATTGATGGTTTGCGATTTAGGTTCAATAGCTGCTAATGAGATATTTCTGTTCAAGTTCCTTCCAAGAATAGCAAAGTGCACAGATAACGTCGAATTCATATTTGTCTTTCTTTTTTTGCATTCCCAACAAAAGAAAATGGCTATTTGGGAAACCCTCGACATCTAATTTTGGTTTGTTTTTTGAGTTTCGGCCTAAAATTATGTCGACCCAAACGGCAGTTAAGTTTGGCTCGTGTGAAGTTCCAGAGATCCCTGCGAGGAGGCCAATGAAGTTCTGCGTTTAACGCTGGATAAAGGGAGCGATTACGCGGACCGGGCCAGCCCGCTTTATATATAAAACGCATGGGTTTTTTTAACATTTCGATTACATGGCAAGCGGGCTAGCTCGGTTAACCGGGATGAAAATGTCCATGTAATCTTTAAATCTTCTCATCCCGGTAAATCGGGCTGAAAAACTGTTGAACTCGCTTCGAGTTCGATACGCGTTCGTTTACTTGACCGTGTGAATAAATACTGCTGAAAGGAACTGAAAAAGAACATCAAAACGTTCGTGACTTAATAAATTAATTAGTTTTCGTGAAGACGCTTTCGTGGTTAGCTAAGACTATAACAATCTCTTTGGGCTTACAAAAGATTGAGTCGACGTAAATAATAGACTAATTAGTGTAAAACTTTGCCTTTATTTACTTGATAATTGCGAATTTCGGTCTGAAACAATCCACGTCAATTCAAACCTCATCCCAGCTTACGGAGCTAGCCCGCTCCATGTAATTGTTTCGTATATAAATAGGAAGGTACTTTAGATTTATATATAAATTTGTTTTTTTGTTTTTGTTTTTTTATAAACCAGAAGGTACAATAGTTACTTTTAAGGGTGTTCAGACATATTTATTTTGACCCGTTGCTAGGGAAAACTTGATTTGACCACAGAGCTTCTAGAGCTTTACAAATTTGATCCCCATGTAGAAATTCTGCACGTAGTATATATGAATGAAGTTCTTTCGTTTGGTGACGTCATACAGTGACGTCATTGAGATAAGAAAAAAACCTATAATTTCCGCCAACTTAAAAGTTTTGCTAACTAAAGAAGTTTCACTAGAACCAGAATTGTTATGTACAAAAACGTACGCACGCGTTTCTCAATTGAGCAAATCTTAATGACTTTATGGTCGTTTTAATGAAATTTTAAGGGGTATTTTTAACAAAAAATAGAATATCAGTCATTTTTGGTTTATTCATAAAATCCATGCGTACTTTTTGGGAGACATGTTTTCCCTAGGTGTATACGAAAGAAAAGTAACGATTCGATAAACACTCCCAGAAATTATAGGAATCTTGTGGGCTCATGTTTTTCGACTCAATGACACTCAACCTAACCTGAAAGAATCAGGCGCGAGCCCTCCTCCTGCCTCCTGCCTGATCGGAGCTTGCCAGCTAAATTGCGAGTTCAGCCGTGGTTCCAAGCCAAGAATGCTCGAAAAGTCGTCTTGTTCTACACACAAAGTTAAAAGTTGATGTCCACTGTCTTTGGAATGTTTGATTTATGGTTCGTCAGCTCTGCCGATTTCTAAATTCCGGCATTCAATCCAAATATCTCGACGTGACGACGTTCTTCAACTCTTCAAGTGTTTTTGCCAGCGACATTCTACAGCAAAGGAATAGTTTTCTTTTGTTTTGGTACTTTTCTCACAAACTTGCTCGGCTCTTTTCGTTTTTTTTGTTATGATTTTATACCCTTTTGCAGTGTATAATATGTTTTGTGAAAAGACTTCTCCGACCGGAAGTAATGTCCTTAGCAACCGGTTGCCTAGCAACAAAATACGTCCGAACACTCTTAAGGAAGTGGGAGCGTCTTGTAACGAAGGTTAAGGTTCAACACCCCTATGTCATGCAGCGAGTGTTAACTTATATGGCGTTTTGAACAAACCCAGCCCTTCTCAGCTTGGGTAAAAGACGCGAACATAGGTCTTTGTACCTTTTTATACAAGTGCTTTGCGTCTTATGCATGTAAGGGCGCGCGGCCTGTAGGTGTAAGCCGCGTCATATCGGCTTTCGCATAAACGACCCTATTAATCTGAACACGAAATGTCTACACTTGTAGCACATCTGTGTCCCTAAACCGGTGTGTCCGGTTTATGTGCGATATATGTGATCTCACACCAGTATATCGGTTGCACGTGCATAATAATACTAAGGTGGTCATCCATCCAAATAGAAACCCCACCCAACTGCGAATTAACCTGAAAGGCAAGGCGTTTACAGCAATGCCACCTGTGCCTCCCGAGTCTCGATGACCATTATAGTCATTATATACCACTGATATTTGCGTTTTTTTATTTGTCACCGAATCACCGACCAAATTACAAATCTTTACAAACTGTATATAACATATTTTACACAACTGATATATAGCGATGACTTGTTGAGTTCGAAGTATGTGCTTCTTGTATTTATTGAACAGTTTTTGAGTTTTAGTTTGTATCCATATTTACACTTGATTTCATATTACTTTACCATGGAGTGTTGCAAAGTTTGGTGGGAAGTTGCGAAGTTCGCGTTCGATAACTAGCAATTAAGTACACACGTAAAAACGCGCAAGCTGTTACATACCTGCAAGCAAGTTGCAAAGTAAGTTGTCACCGTCTGACCGTCATGTGTTCGCACTGGTTGTCCCAGTCCGTTAACATGTCTGTAACAGGTTGTTGACAACTTGTAACAAGGTTGATGACTCCAACAGACCAGTGGCGTAGCCAGGGGGGAGCTGTGGGAGCCGCGGCTCCCCCCCCCCCCCCTTTTGATATAAAACAACAGACATGTAACTACAAAACTGATGCAATATGTCCAATATGCCATTGTGTCAGGAAATAAACTGTAAACAGTGTATTCAAGCTACTGAGTGTATGCATTTTGAGTATCTATGTGACGTTTGCATGTTTTGAGTATTTTATATGACGGTTTTTAACCTTTAGAGTCTGTAAAATCTTCCTCCAAAAGCCAGGAAATGGCATTTCAGCGACTCTCGAGTTTCAAAATTTCCCTGGGGAGCATGCCCCCGGACCCCCCTAAAAATTTATTTTGATTTCGGCTCCCCCCCCCCCTTTCACAGTCCTGGCTACGCCACTGCAACAGACTGGTGACAAGTTGTTCCAACAACCTGTTGCCGCTTTGCACCCAACAAGTTAACAACAAGCTGATGCTAACATGGTTGTAGCGGCTTTTTGAATGAACAACATTGTTACAACCTGTTGCCAGCCTTGCTACTAGACTGTTGCGACAATATCCTGTCGACAAGCTGCGAGATTTTTACGTGTGCATACGTTGTAGCCATGCTTGTCGATTATCCAATGAAATTGCGAGATTTGAATAAAAGATCATCATCAGTGGATAATCGACAACCTTGTTGACAACAGTTCCCAAGTTCCAAATAAACTTGGCAACTTGCCAACGAACTTTGCAACACAACACACTGTGAAGTAATACGAAATCAACTGTAAAGACTCGATTTATGTAGTTTGTTTTTTGATAACTGCTTCTGCCTGATCAATGAGCTAAAAAAAGAAACAACGACATGATTACACTTGTCATTTCTCGCGTTCTGACAGCACGTTTGAGAAAAAATTTAAGAGTTTTAAAACATTAAGGGCACATTTTATTATTTTTAAGATAGATTTTGTTTTAGAGTGGTTAATAAGAACCAAATTTGCTGGATAGCGCAATAACAGATATTAGGGAGTAAATGGTGAAAGAAATTTGAACATACAGACGCAATTAATATTATACACTTAATGTCTGCTCCCGAGGGAAACAGTTAGTTTTGTTTTCCCGAGAGTCTTGATATTTCCCGAGACGAAGTCGAGGGAAACATCGAGACTCGAGGGAAAACAAAACTAACTGTTTCCCAAGGGATCAGGTATTAAGTGTTTTGCTATATAGCTTGAGTTTCGCTGAATAATTTCGACGTTTATCAAGGGAAAGTACACCAAAGACAAACGCTATTAGACTTACCAAAACATTTCGCCTGGCTCCGTAATTTCACTTCAACCAAACAAATATAACTCTCAGAACAAAAGAACAGCAATACATTTCTCCAGTTAATCTTCAGACACGCTTTAAAGACATATAAATATTCTTTTTTTCGTTCCAAACAAGCTTTTGTTTATAGGATGCAGTGAAGAGAGTTCAAAGTTCTAGCGGGCAACAATTGAAAACTTATTGACCGAGCAGGCAATAAGTTCTCAATTATTGCCCGCTCGGTAGACATTGAAATTTAGCTAAGGTCATGTGACCACAAACTAACCAATGACAGTCATCGTTGTATCTAGTGAAACTCTAGCTATATAACAATATTAAATGACCACGCATGTACCACCACGTTAGACATGCATACATGAAAAAATTATCAATTTGGGTTGGCTAAAAAGGAAATACAGTGCAAATTTTTGAAGCCAATGAACGGACCAATCAAAAACAAAAACTGAAAAGAGCCAATCACGTTCTACAGTGGATTTTGACGGATGACATTTTCCAATCCAGTACCCAGGCTCTTGCTGCACAAAATAAACAAAGATGGCGGCCAAAATGTGGAATAAAGGAAAACAATTAGTTCAAAAAATTGGAGCTAATTATATTCCCTACTATATTGTCAAGTAAAGTGCCTGCAAGAAAACTAGAAGATTCTTAGTGCTTTAAACACACGTTTTCGACTAATGGTAGAAGAAAAGCGTTTTTAAACAACCAAATATATGGGGAGTGGACACTGCCTGAAGGGAACTGTAAGTACTGTTGACTTGAACATTTTTTTCATGTATTTTATTAATAAGTAATAGCATGGTTTCGAGTGCAATTTGAAAGTGAGTTTTTCAAAGACCTTTTACACCCGTTTTCAAAATTACGCGTGCCTGGAAGTTGACATGCATGTGGCGTGATGTGAGTTTTACAGCAATTTATTGTCACAATTAAGATGGCGGACAACAATACGAACTGAGTCAGAATACAATGAAATGAGGACGTTAATACTGACCGAATGGCGAATTATTTAACCATATAACAATGTTGAATACGGTGGGAATGTTGAATACGATGGGGATGTTGAATACGATGACAAAGTAAGTTATATTGAAGTATTTTGAATTGCCATAAAACTCACATGTTGACTGCAATATTTCCAGCCTGGTCGCGTAATTTTGGACTGGAACGGGTGTAATAAGTAATAGCATGGTTTCGAGTGCAATTTGAAAGTGAGTTTTTCAAAGACCTTTCAATAGTCTTTAAAAAGCTCACTCGTGCATTTTCCCCCCAGATTGCACTCGAAGCAATGCTATTAGTATAGGTAATAGCATGGTTTCGAGTGCAATTTGGAAAAAACATGCACGAGTGAGTTTTTCAAAGACTATCAAAATTGCGCGAGTCCGAAGGACGCGTGCTATTTGAGGTCTTTGAAAAACTCACGAGTGCGTGTTTTTTCAAATTGCACTCGAAACCCCGCTATGAAAAAAATTATCCTAAAGAGAATCTTTCTAATCAAAATGTTTGTTCAAATAACATACATGGGGAAAAAAAATAACAGGAAGAGCTTTTTTTCTAGTAAAAAATGATTTTTGTGCAAATTAAAACAATTACACAATTTGCACTGCATTTCATTTTTCTGCACTGAATTACACTAAAATTACACTCCTCTCAGCCAATCAGAATTGAGAAATTTTTTCATGTATATTATTACCCTATATACAAATATCAGGGACATGTCACGCCTGCACCAACTCAAAAGCTAACAGTATTTTGATTCTTGGGTGACAGATTGAAACTATACGCAAAAGCAGTAACGTGCTAGAGTCGTATATAGATTCACCTACCTGGGTAAATTTCACTGTTTCAAAGAAGCCTTGAATAAACCTCCGCATATTTAGCTTATAGTTATATAAACTCATTTGCTCGATCACTTGGCTGTACAGACAAAGATCTTCGAATAACTGGGGAACATTCTCTTTCCAACTAATTTACAAGAAAAAAAAGAATAAAGAAACGTTTATTTTAGACATCTCAAATCATTAACTCGTTACCCAGAAGAGTTGCTATTTGGCAACTTAAATATTTTACTTTGTGTAATCATAGTCTATTGAAAGATGGTATGGAAACTCGGCAAAAGTCTTTGTTCTTTCTTTTTGTTCACCTTTATACAAATTTGTGAGGTCTACAATAGGTTTCTTATAAATCCCGAATCCCGTTCGATATTTGCTACCCTTTCCCGTATCCCGACAAGTTTGGTTAGCTCTGATCAAATTCCGACCAACGTCTTTTAGTTATTTAGAAACCCTGAATCCCATTGTTCAATTCTCCTTATCTCCCGAATCACGGCAGCAAATATTTCTAGATCTCGTTTACCGTCATTTTTTGAAATCCCGAATCTCGTCCAATATTTTCTCTTGTATCCCGTTTCTCGTTATCAAAATAATCGTTACCACGTCCCGTTAAACATGTTGTGGACCCTCTGGTGAGAACAATGTATGTTTGATATAATGAAGCAATCATCTAATAGCAGCGTTTAGATTCAATTGCTCAACCGTGTTATATAAATATTAATAAGAAAAAAACAAGGGGTCTCGATCTTCGCTCCAAGTATGGGGCAAGTCAGTCAGGTTTTAAACTGCTCAAACAAAGTTCTAGTTTATAAACACGCGCAAGCAGGAAAATAGCAAGTAACGCGTTAGAGCCTGGGCCCAAAATAGCATCTTGGCAACCGTTCACGCATGCTCAAAAAGAAATATCGAGTTTGTTGGCCGAGCCCACTTTCCTCCGAAACCTGCGAAGGACCGTCTCAACATAAATTCACAGCTCATTATAGACTCTTTGAAGTTACCGAGTTTCCAGACAATCTCTTGATTGACTATGGTCAAACGTCCGACGATTTTACTTGTAAAGTGGAGGCCTCCTGGTAAACTGCCGGGTAAATGGTTAATAATTCATAGAAATCGGAAAAAAACCCAAAAAAAGATCAGCGCTGGAAAACAGCACGAACATGGTTTCGATATCGTAGAAAGAAATTACGACTTCTCGGTGCTCGGATATGCTGATGAAACACTCGGTTTCGGGTACGATATATTACATCTTGAAGACTAAGCGATTTGTTTCAATGGTATATGCAATCTCGTTCCCAGAGCCCACGTTCCCCTTACCCAGCGGGCGGAAAACGAGAGACTCTGGGATAATCCGTTCACGCCATCACAGGATTCTTGTTATCCGGAAGAAGAGTTATAATAGAGTTCACTGTGTTCATCAGCCAATGAAATATCGATGTGAAACGGATTATCCCAGAGTCTCTCGTTTCCCGGGTGGGGAACGTGGGCTCTGGGAACGAGATTGTGGTATATGCCACCACAGTCAATCGAGATATGGTCTGGAAACTCGGCAAATTTCAAAGCGCCTATAATGAGCTGTGATTTTATGTTGAACCATACCTTACACCGTGCACATCCTTTGTTTTAGGTTTATTAATATTTAAATAGCAGGGTTGAGTGATTGCACTGAAACGTGCTATTGGACAATTCGTTCATTATTCTAGAATAGAATGTGTTCAGTGACCGTGCACCGTGGACAAAAATGCATAAAGGCGAACAAAAAGATAGACCAAAGACTTTAGCTGAGTTTCTAGACCATATCTCGATTGACTATAATGCCACATTTGTGAAAGATTTTACCGTTAGTGATTTTTTTGGTTTTTTTTTGTTTTGTTTTTATGGGGGGGCATTAAAAGCAAGAGGGCATTTAGAGACTGCACATCCCTTCGCCAGCGAGTTGTATTGGAGATGTTTAAAAAGAAAACGAGCCATCCCGCTATGAATGAATAAAATACTTGATTGTACTGGAACCAAAATTAGGCAAAAATGTTTGTATAAGATAGGAAAAATGAGCGCAATCAAGCATCTCTTCTACACGAAGAATCTTGTAGTCAAATTTTATTAATTTCTCATTCAAATTTCAACCAAAATTCAAAGGGTTGGTCTTTGGTCTATAAGCAATCTTTCCACAAACTTTCATAAAAATCTGTGCAGTATTTTGCGAGATATCCTGGTGACAGACAGACTAACAAACAAACAAACAAAGGTGAAAATACAACCTCCTGGCGGAGATATAATTAAGGTGGCTCTCTAGAGTTTTAGTTTTTCATGGTTTGTTACGTTCAGTCATAGTCTATGGTTGTTGCTGTCTTTAGAATAACTATTACATAATTCTTCTGTATACTGAACTGCAGAAGGAGAACCACACTTATGAAATATTTGTTGAATAGTGCTAATATCTGCTGTTACCATGGTAATAATGGTCTTTGAAATTTGTCAAATTTTCACGGTTTTCGTCTATTTAGACGCATATCTCCAGTTTTCTTCGGTCAAAAAGTCGAAAAATTTTCATCTGGTCACTTATTTCCACATAGAACACTGCGGCAAAATATTGGGGAAAGTTGTTAAGACGGATATTTCGCTATAAACTTAATGGATTAAAAAAAGTTCTGTCTTGTGAGATTTTCTAAAAACTAAGTATGTTGTTTAAGGTTTTCCTATTTCCTTATGCACAAAATTTTAAAGAATTTTAGAGAAGCAAATGTGTCATATTTGAGCATTTGTATCGCTCGGACGGCTGACGTGACAGAATATCAACTCGACAAGATTGCTATTTACGCATGTCCAACGCCATACTCGTTACCAGTCCCTTCTTAATATAACTGTAGGGAGCCACCTTAATGTAACATTCTGTTCAGTAGAATAATGAAGCCAACCAGATCTCCTAGCGTGTGTGTTTTGATTTCGAGCAACTCCTTTGTTTAAAACCGTTGATCAAAGGCCCTGTTTACATGAAGTGGATTGACAGTCCAATCGGATCGAAAAACGCGAGTGAAGTCAATTCAGGCACATGTTTACATGGAGAATCCGATCTGCTTGGAACATTGTTTTCGGTTTTGGGACACTATTTTCTGTGCTTCCCTCAATGTCTGCCATTTAGCACGTCACGCACCAACTTCACTCATGCGTATCATGTCATTTTCGAGTCATACCGTGTTTAGATGAATCAGATTTGCCCGCACGGGCAAAGCGGACGTAATGGAAAACAGCCTTTATATTCCGGAGGTCACTTTTTTGTGGAATCCGCACACTGGCACGCGCGGAATCGTACGCTATAACACACGGGATCGTACGCTATAGCCCGCGGAATCGTATGCCAAGGACACAGAAACGTGGGCTCTGGGAACGAGAATGTAAGCGACGTTTTTGACATCAGAGATCATTTTGGCAACTTTTTGACGACATGTCCGAGAAGCAAAGCATTCCGCAAGTAAATATAATTTTACACTAGTTCAAAAGTGCTTGATCATGATATTGTGATAAAGTAGTGTTTATTCTGGTTGTGAGTCGTTCGTCCGTCCATAGGTGCGGAATGAATAGCAAGTGACGTTTTTGACGCAAAACAGGGCACCGCTCATTAGCACCGTGTCCAGTTGGTCCAACCTCGTCCCCAGGGCATTTTGCCTCCACGTTGGGAGGTCGGCGAAAATGGCCCTGGCATCGGCTGGTCGATTCTATAATCGGATTGGCCGGTTTAAAAACTAGATTAATTCAGATACAGTGTAATTTATTCATCAAAATATGAATTGCAATAAATCCACTCTGCGAAGTTCATCCAAAGAATTGTAACGATAGCTTTGGTTAAAGTCAAGAACAACATTAGATATATGTTTCTTCCCGACATTTAAATGTATCCTGGATAATCGTGGGGAGTATCATGATGAATAATGCTAGCCAGTTGCATTTATGATAAAGGTTCACATGAGTGATTCGGCAGAGCGTTAAATATTTCTTATTTCTTATTCATGTATACGTATTATACAAAAACGAAACACAAAGACCGCATAAATTTTCTTGCCAAAACACCCTAAAATTCTGGGTGTCACGTGACCAGCCGATGCCAGGGTCATTTTCGCCGACTCCCAACGTGGAGGCAAAATGCCCTGGGGACGAGGTTGCAGTTGGTCGTAAAAAGCAAAAACAGAAGAAAAAGAACGAAAACAAACTCTATAGTTTCACACATACATTTGGCCCTTATAGTAACGGTAGATTCTCATGGCTTCATTTTCCAAACAATAGTTCTCAATCCAGACTTTTTTACAGATCAGCGAGTTGCTCTCGTTCACCTACCTACGTAACGACTGCTGATGTGACTTGGATGTGACCGCACTACTCAAATTAACGACCAGCCTCAATATTTCCTTCTTTATAAAGCCTTGTTCCTTTGGAGAGATCGAGTCACTGCGTTTACCCTTTAAGAACTTTTCCAGGATACTTCCAGACGAGACCGATTCAGTTAAAATCTTTGTGGATTCATTTTTCAACTCAACAACCGTCTCAGTCCTTTCTTGTTTTTGATCAACCTTGCCATTCTTCTCCGTTGAGGTTTTAGACGTCGGAAGTTTTCCAGTTATACGCGAAACGTCCATGCAGCAGAGACACTGGGTTGTGTCGTGGGCCATCGACTTGGCTTTCTGAGGGATCTGTAACACATCTGGTTTAGGCATGGGGGTCGTAGAAACGCCAATGAAATTATCAGCCCATGATCCTTTGTACTGGGATTCTTCCACCTGGAAGTAAAATATATTTGGTTGTTGATTTCATCTATTTGAAATAGAATACGCTAAGCGTAAAATACAAGGACAGGACACTCAGAGACTGCATATACCTCCGACAGCGGGTTATTAGAGATGTTTAAAGTGTAAATGAAACGAAAATTAAATCAGTCTTATTTGAAAGAACACTTAAAATGATAGAGTAACAACTTTTGCAGTTTTTCGTTTCTTGCTTCGTTCTTGATATATTTCAATTTGCATTTTATTATCAAACCAAGGAAGCATGTGGGTGTGTTTCGCCGAGAACACTAAACATGTAGATTTTCAGGTAATTATATTTGACATTATCAAAGATATCTAACATTTTTCGATAACTCATTATGCACGTTATGACATCAAAATGTTTAATTGCATGTCAAAATGCACGTCAAACAAACTGAAATATATCAAGAACGAAGCAAGGAAACGAAAAACTGCAAAAGATGTTGCTCTATCATTTAGGTGTTCTTTCAAATAAGACTGACTTAATTTTCGCTTCATTTGCACTTTAAAAAGAAAACGAGCCATCCCGCTAACCATGCAGACCTACACACGTATGAATGAATAAAATGCTTGATTGCACTCGTACCAAATAACCAAAATTATGAAAAAATGTTTGCATAAAATAAGGATAAAGAGCGCAATCAAGCATTTCCCCTACATGGAAAATCTTGTGGTTAGATTTTCATTAAATTCTCATCCAAATCTCAACCAACTTCAACCAAAATTTAATTCGGTGGTCCTTGGTCTATGATCAACCACAACATTTTATAAAATCCTGTGCAGTATTTTGTGATATATCCTGGCGACAGTCAGACATACAGACAGAGGTGCAAACATAACCTCTTAACCGAGGTAATGACTAAAACTATATTTTGCTAATATTTTCACCCACACTCAGACTGTTTGCTGATCGATTGCAATATATCTCGAGCCCATAATCACCCCCTTTTTGGTCAGCGGGAGAGCGCGGGGGAGACTCTGGGGAATTGGATTGATTCTCCATTTTGATTGGTTCATTTAAATTTATTGAATTCACCGATTCAAAATCAACAGATTGCGAAATGATGAAATTCATATTGCTTTATTCAATAAATATAAATATCTTCAAATCTAGGCCCCTCGTATACATCCCTTCTTCTTCTCTTCTCTCAAGGTCTCAGTGACACAAACAATTGAAACAAACTTCATAAACAAAGTAAAGACGAATTTCGAATAGCAAATAATCGCAATAAACGACACAAACCTTGCTGTCATTTGTCGCTATACTTGACGTATAAATGAAACAATTTAAACAACGAAAAAGCATATATTTAAGACAATTAAAGAAGGAATCAACCTTCGCAACTCGAAAAGGACTAAAGGCTTTTGATCGAGGACGATATTGGCGTCGTGAATTGATATTTTACTTTGGATTTCAAGAATGTTTATGTCGAGTGCCACAAACAGCAGTGTCAGGCTCTTTCCGACAATTCAAACGTGCATTTGATCTGCACGGAGGGTTCTCACTTCTCACGAAATATAGTATTTTCAAACAAAATTGAAACGAATTCATGATCTGAACACACGGCACATTCTGCACAGCAGCTCAGGCTACGAACAAGCGCATAACCACCGGAACCCCTCATTTCAGGGGTAATTAAATCCAATTTCCCCAGTCTCCCCCGCCCTCTCCCACTGACCAAAAAGGGGGTGACTATGGGCTCGAGATTGGATCGACTGTGAACATTTCGTATAGGTGTTCGTGTTGGCGCTGGTGTTCGTGTTGTTTTTTTTAATGTTCATGTTAGTGCTTCTGTTTGCGTTTGTGTCTCGTGCATACATCGCATGTGATTGTGCTTGTTTTCTACACGTGCGTGCGCGCGGTTGTGTATATTTGGGTTAATTTCCCTGTTTATTTATTTGTTTGTTTGTTTGTTTGTTTGTTTGTTTGTTTGTTTGTTTGTTTGTTTGGTCGCTCGCTCCTCGCTCGCTCGCTCGCTCGTCTGTCTGTCTGTCTGTCTGTCTGTCTGTCTGTCTGTCTGTCTGTCTGTCTGTCTGTCTGTCTGTCTGTCGGTCGGTCGGTCGGTCGGTCGGTCGGTCGGTCGGTCGGTCGGTCGGTCGGTCGGTCGGTCGGTCGGTCGGTCGGTCGGTCGGTCGGTCGGTCGGTCGGTCGGTCGGTCTGTCTGTCTGTCTGTCTAGTTAAATAAAAGTAGTGTGCTGCGTAGGCAGTGTTGAAATACAAATCGAAATATAGTAAGGTTTGAGACGTTTCTAGCGAAGACCCTTCGTCAGAGAGAAACGTTTCTCTCTGGTCTTCGCTCGAAACGTCAGAAATTTACGTACTATAATTTCGGCAGTACTCAAACCTTACTATCTTTCGATTTATCTGTCTGTTTGCTTGTCTGTTAACTGATATAATGTATCCGCCGAACAAGTCACTCTTTCACGTTAGTTTAACTTACCAAAAAGAAATCACAGAGATCAACAGGTAACGTCAACCCCAAGAATTCATTCCCCCTGGCTGACGTTGCCGCTTTCAGTGTCCGGCCGTATGGATGTTCAAGAGGCGAAGGAGTAGGTAGAAGTGTGGTCGATCCTGACGTCTGACTATCAGCAAGATCCAAAGATAATGGACGCGATTCGGGAATAGGTGGACTGAAACAAAAAAAATATAGAAAAATAGCAAGGCAATCAATTAGTAAATGTAATTTAGATTGTGGATTCGTGCTACAGTAAGCATCAACCCAGCTCTTTTTGAATGTAAAAATTAAAAAAGAACGGAATTTACCTATCCTCCGTTTCCGGCGTGCTTCACGGCCGAAGTACGTGCAGTGAACTCGATGTAAGTTAAAATCTGATTTACTGTCCCGTTCGTGTTTTGCCCTATTGGGAATTATCTGAGTTTGTATGTATGTAAGTATGTAAGTGTCTTGTATCTTGTGAATTCCTAATTAAAGTTGTTAAAAAAAAAAGTGAGGCAAAAAGTCCCAGGCCCTTGCGCGGTTTGTAGGTAGGATTCAGTCTCCCACAAAATGTTTTTTACACGGCCGCCTGTCTTGAGCGAACTGCGAAGGCGCGAAAAAAGGTTTGAAAAATTATTTATCAGACTAAACGTGCATTTAATGGTTTTCCATTGTTGTGCAGTGCTGTTGTTGTTTTATTTACTGTCTGTATAGCAGTCCGAAACTATACTGTAAATTAAGCTAGGGATGAAAATAGGCTGAGGAAAGCGACGTCCTTTTGCTGGCGGATGAAAACAGCCAGCTGAAAAGGTGAGAACAAGAGTGAGAAAGCTATTCTTGTACGAGTTTGAAAACGTATTGATACTTGATATTCCATAATATACATCTAATGTCATTTTCTTATTTCTGCTCCTTTAATTTTTGTGACTTACGGTATTTTAAGGAATAACTGAACTAGACTATAGTTGTTTTTGGTACGAATGCGGAATGCTTTTTAAACAAAACGACACATGAAACTGGTACTAACGGCATATTCTATATGCTAAGTTTGTGTTCAATTTTTTGTATCCTCTTCGGAGTAACGAAACTCTAATATATGGTTTATAGTATAACGACAAAAGTTTGATTTAATTTCTTGACCGACAAACTCCGTGCACGTTTTGTGAAGACAATGACTTTTACTATAGCAACAAATAAACAATTACTGCATAATTAGCCTGTTCGGCAGCATAGCACAACCAATTAAAATTCAAAATGTACGTTTAGCAAAGCGTGATAAAATGGTTCAATAAATAATTTTTCAAACCTTTTTGAGCCTTCACGGTTTGGTCAAGACCGGTAAGGCGGTGACTGTGTAAAAACATTTTGTGGGAGACTGAATGAATCCTACCTACAAAGCGCGCAAGGGCCTGGAACGTTTTGCCTCACTTTTTGCCCCACGAATGACTGGACGTTAGCGTTCCAGGTATGAGATTTTAACTTACATCGAGTTCACTGAGTACGTGTTCGTTCAATCGGCCATACTTTACATGGGTGGAAAAAAGAGTGCTGACTAGGCAGTGTTCTAGATACACCAAAATGAAAAGGCGGTAAACTGCCGAGATTATAGTTTGATTAAATTTTGATTTGATTTCCGGTCCGTACGCAAAACGACACACGCTGATTGGTTCCTGAGAGGTCGGGATTTTACGATATTGACCGACCGGTCAATACGCTTTTTTCTCGGCCCTGTAAGTTTTGGCGGGAACATTTCTGAGTTGATTTGAATACAAATAAAAGAGAAATAGGTATCTTTATTCAAATATTCTGAACAATAAAATGTGTTGGAACATCACTGCTGGTTTCCTTTAAAGCTGTTTATCTAAAAACACGACAAATAAAAGCCGAACTGGTGTAAATAAGAAGGCCAAGAAGCGACACGAAAAAGTCAACAGGTAAGGTAAACAGCAACTCTGAAGACGAAAACAACGCTCGAAGCTTTAAAATAAAAAGAACCAACAGCCATATAATAAATTCCTTATTAACCTCGTTTGCTCGGTCTGTACGGGAAAGTATTTGCCCTCGATTTTATCGCACAAACCTCGCTCCTTCGTCGCTCGGTCTGTACGAAAACCTCAGACAAATACTTTCCCGTACAGACCTCGCACTCGGTTAATAAGTCTTTAGTATTTGTCTGAGGTTTTCGTACAGACCGAGCGTCGAAGGGGCGAGGTTTGTGCGATAAAACCGAGGGCAAATACTTTCCCGTACAGACCGAGCAAACGAGGTTAATAAGGAATGTATTATATGGCTATTGGTTCATTTTATTTTTAAGTTTCGAGCGTTGTTTTCGCCTTCGGAGCATGCTGTTTACCTTATTAACTTTATAACTGTTAACTTTTGTACGTGTCGCTTCTTGGCCTTCTTGTTTACACCAGTTCGGCTTTTATTTGTCGTATTTTTAGATAAACAGCTTTAAAGAAAACCAGCAGTAATGTTCCAACACATTTCATTGTTCAGAATATTTGAATAAAGATACCCAGTACTCTTTTATTTGTATTCAAATCAACTCAGAAATCTTCTCGCCAAAACTTACAGGGCCGAGAAAAAAGCGTATTGACCCCGAGGGCAATAGCGTAAAATCCCAACCTCTCGGGAACCAATCAGCGTGCGTCGTTTTGCGTACGGAACGGAAATCAAACCAAGGCATGTAATAAAACGAATACTGACGTTTCAAGTGGAGCCCTTCATCAGACAAATGTCACTTCTACTCTGATGAAGGGTTCCACTCGGCCAAACGTCAGTACTTTGTTATCAAAACTATTCTCGTTAATTTACCTTTTCACTTTGCTCATACTTTACACGAGTACAAAATGCATAAATTATGATAACTAATCATTTTAGATGTAAGTTTTTAAATTTTTAGAATATTTTCATGACTTCCAGGAAAAGAATAACTTATCGTATATTTCTTCTATTAAAGGAGCAGTGTCACTCGCAAATCCCACGCAATAATCACGCGCCGACTTGAAAAACTACAGCCTGAAGGTTTTCAAGTTTGTTTCCAAGATGGCGGCCGCACCTGGCGGGGCGCGTGGTGGAAGACGCGATAATTCAGACCGAACGAGAAAATACGAGGGATCATATAATTCACAGAAAGCCTGGAATAGTCAGCACAAACGTATTTACTTATCACTGACTATATTTGAGTCGGGGAAAAATGCTGAAATCGTAGCTGGATATGGTTCATGTAGCGATAGCGACTTCGCAGCCCATCTGCTTTCATTGGAATACCGTAGAAAGTAAATATCATTTGATTAATTTCTCTGGTTCCCTGTCCAAATTAGAGCTATTTCCGGTATTTTCTAAGTTATTTCTATGTGCGCAAAAAAATGCGCAAATGATGACACTGCCCCTTTAAACAGTGTTGCCTGAAATCCTATTTTTCAAATGAGAAATAGAAATAAGCACCCTCTCTCCAAAAGACGGACCCCCCCCCCCCCCCCCGAGCCAGTCCTCAGTATATCATTCTATTTCAGTGTATTTCATTAAAATCACAGAACTTCAGTTATTTGATGTCATGGTACAACTTTTCTTCGGTAAACTCAACAAGCCCCCTCCCTCTATTAACCCCCTTGTAATAAGCACTTCAGGAGGAGTTCAAATTCATAAGCCCCCCGCGAACCTAATAGGCGAATTTCAGGGTATTGCGCGCGCATCATTTTGCAAAGGAATTAACAGACTTGTTGGCGAGCCAATAACACCAGAATAACAGTGTTAAACACCCAGAAACTGTATCTATACTTTGTTGATTTTAAACAGTGTGTTTACTTTGAGGGGAGCGTGCCAGTTCTTTTGAAAAGTGATGCGCGCGCAACACCCTGAAACTCGTCAGGTTTGATATACTGCCGAAACAGAGAACGTGGAAGTCTAACGTTTCGAGCGAAGGCCCTTCGTCAGACAGAGGAAATATAGAGGAAACAGTATAGTAATAAACAATTATTGGATGAGGCTGAGCATGTTATTTAACAATTATTCGCCGAAGGCGAGGTGAATATCGGTGTATAATAACCGAGATGAAGTCGGGGTTATTATTCACAGATATTCACTGAGCCTGAGGCGAATAATTGTTTTAGTATAAATACCCATTTTCGTACTGTTTTAGGAACAACATTTTCTTTAAAATTGTTAATTTCCTCGTCTGTCGCATTGGCAACTTGGCTGGCGGCTATTTTGAATAAACGCTGTAGGTGATTATCGAGAATTAATCCGAAGTAGCTCGACCAATCAGCTGGCGTGATTTTCTATAATCACCTGTGTATTTATATTAATAAGAATTATCCAGACCTCGGCCAATGTTATCCACATTGGCCAAGGTCTGGATAATTTTTGATATCATGCGTAAGCCGAATCCAATAATAGATCGATTTCATGTGACGTCATGGCGGCCATATTGGTGTACCATCTTTATCCTATGGGAATTTAGCTCTATTGTTATTCACAAATTCCGTATTGTTTCACCACCCCAATGGGGCCACCGATCACGTGAGTGAAAACGATCCATTGTTTTATTATACATTCAAAATAGTCATAATAAGATGCAAGAAAAGTCTGGCAGTAAAAAAGACTAATTCGATTAATCTTACAAAATGGACTTTATTAAAGATTTTGTTATTTTGTCATTTTCTCGCGCTTTGTCGAGGTGACGTCACAGCTGCCGGATATTGAGAATCGACTGAAGTTTGTTGACCAATAAGGAACGAGAATGAAGTCTGAATGTATAATAATTACCGGGAAATGTTCTTTTGCAGCATAATATTTTGCTCATGCGCGTTAGAATCAACTTCGGCAAACGTAAATCGCTCATTCAGCCAAGCAGCCAAAAAAATGAATGGACTGTTTATGGACATAACTACAAGATTAGTAAACAATGTCAAATAGAAATAAATGAAATAATAAAACAAATATTGAACTCGGTTTTCACAAGATATCGTGATTTGTCAGTGTCTCGCAGTTCAGTTATTTGCCTCTGCCCTCGGCATTGGCAAATAATTGATCTGCTCGCCACTGACAAATCACGAGATTTTGCTCAACCTCGTCCAATAATTGCTATTTATGCGCCCATAAGTTAGTTGATTAAAATATGAATGGTACAGACATACTGAACTGAGCTGAGCTTACATTTCCAATAGTAAGTTCTTCTCAGAACTCTCTAGGGTTACCGTAATAAAAACGCTTTCTAAGGGGCTGTTTATATGGGTGGTGGACCAGCCCAGCAACCGGGAGAGCTCGGTAAGCGATATCTCACTGGATAGTTATCTTCCTCTTATATATGGACAAGCGGGCTAGCCCAGTAGGCGGAATCTTACTTGAATTTCGCCAGAGCTCGGTAGGGGGGGGGGGGGGGGTCAACATTTCCCCATGTTAACCCTCATTAACCGGACAAAATCAGCCTGGTAACCGGGCTAGCCCGCCTAGTATGAACGGCCCCTTAAAATATACAGTTACTTGCGTATCCTTACCCGACAATGGCAAAAGACTGATTAAATCCCCCGATGCGATACTCGATATCTCTGTTCGAGATCCTTTGCTTGCGTAAACTACTCAACGCCGAATAACCGTGCGCGTCCCGGAACGATGTGTAGGACTGCGACGGATCCACGACGTCGAAATCGCCAGGAGACGTGGGACTCATGGGCACGGACTGAAGACTCCATATCGACAGCGACGTGACGCTTTTCCTCAATCGTTTCCCACGAGGAGTTAGACTGAAACTAGCCGAGCTCAGCGAATACGCTTTCCTCGGAAACCTCTTGTTCATGTCGTCCATGGACGCTCCGATGTCTCTGACGTGATCGCTCCTGCTGACGACCGAAGCCATGTCACTGATGCCGTCACTTACACTCATTTGATCCAAGTACGAAGTATCAAAACCGCCATTCTCGTCACGTCTAGCTAGATTCTTCAGAACGAGTGTTTTGTTGTCAAGCAACATGACCTCGGTGTTGCTACCGGTCAAACGGCGGCGATCTGGCGACGGTGAACTGATGGAATAATCACTTCGAAACATTTGTCGGTTGGCACGCTTGGGAAAGTACGCTATGTCGTCGGTTGTTCCCGAAAAGCTCGCGCTCCTCGCGTCGGCCGTAATAGATAGCCTGGGGTCGATGATGCTGGCTTTTTCGTTCAAACTAGAGCTCCTGGTGCGGTTCAGCTCGGCTTGCCTTTTCCTAAACGATTTCTCGTAACCTTTGTCTAGGTCCAAGTGCAAGCCAGCAATGTTATCCAGACTCGTCTGACTCCGATAGCTGTCGAAGCTCTGCGAGGTTTCAGCCGATGATGACATTGAGCGGTAACTTGACTCGCTCACTCCACTCGAACTCCTGATGTGACGTATACCGTCTCCGTCGGTCACGGACGTAACGCGCGACCGGGAAGCGCTGTTCAACGGACTCAAGTTGGAGTCTTCGTTTTCCGACTTCCCGTCGTTCTTGTCCCTTCCCTGCGACACACTCGCGCTTTTTAGAATCCTGCTGATCAGGGAATCTTCTTCGCCCAAGGTATTCTCGTACGAACTAAGATCAAAGGTCTTACTGTGCGAGTAACTCTCAGGCTCGCTCGGGGGCTTGGTACTATTAGTCGATGCATTCGAAGCGCTTCGCGGATAGGACTCGCTTCGTGCGAGCAATCTCGGGCTGCTGTCCCTCCGTGACGAAGGCCGTTTCTTCGTACCACTACGTCCCAAGTCCTCGTCGCTACTCGGCTTCTTTGGTGTCGAGCATTCGCTTGGCGGTGGCATGAGATGTGTGGGAATTGGTGCCTTTTTTATTCGCTCGAGTAACGAAGGCGTCTCCATTTTCACATCCACTTCTTCGTTCGACAAGCTGGATTTTTCTTCGGACAAAGACACGCTACTGCCGTGTTCATCCATGTTCATTTTCTCTTCGAGCATGCGCAAAAGGATACCGCTGCCCGTTCCTTCGTCGTGCCTGGGCACCTTGGGCTCTTCCTCTCCGAGGTATATACCGCTGCTCTTGTCGTAGACGTTGCTCTGTCGATACTGCGTGCCAAGGTAAACACCACTTTCTTCGTCGTAAATGGATTTAGTAGTCTCCTCACTCCCACTTTCGGATTTTCTTTGTCTCGTGCTCTCATCGTCCCTCTGACGATAGTAATCTACAAGAAAGACATTAGTTTATTCTTACTCATATTCATAGAGTAGCCTTCTAAGGTCTATAATGGCGATTAGCAATTGGCGATTAGGCTAAATGCTGGCCAATTTACACCAGTTTTCAAAATCACGCGACCCTGGAAGTTGACATGCATGTGGCGCGATGCGAGTTTTACAGCAATTTGGTGCCACAAAATGGCGGAGGCAGAATACGGAGTCTACCTTCTTATCTGTCAAATTCCCTGGACGGATCCAAAAGCGTGTCCTGACAGTCACCTATCCACACACAAGTTATGCGGATGTAGATAAATGTGGCATCAAAACGTTAAGTGACAGGCGTGTCGATGCATGCGAGTAACTGTTTAATGGAATCACCACAACACCAATGGCTAACATGCACGATCTTATACCATCAAGATATTCCCAAATTATAACTTTAGACACTCAAGAACCTTTGTCCCCCCACAGACCAAAACGAACAGATTTCGAAACACTTTTATCCCTTCATCCGTAAGGCAATGGGGAATTATTTAACCATATAACAATGCAATCCATGGGAATGTTGAATACGGTGACAAAGTAAACTATATTGAAGTATTTTGAATTGCCATAAAACTCACATGTCGACTGCAATATTTCCGGCCTGGTCGCGTAATTTACACCTGGTCGGGTGTAATCTGTTAAATAAAATCACTAAACGATAGTAAAAGTCCTGCTTTTATTTAGTTTTACTTTTTTTATTTCCCGTTAAAGGGGCAGTAATTAAAGACGCCAAAATTGTCTATCCCAAATTTGATTTCATCTAGAAGTGTTTTTTTTTTAAATAAAGAAGAATAGCCTCTTCGCTTGTTCGATTTCTCATCCTGTTCCAAACATATTTTGGTTTAAAAAAAATGCAAATAAGATATCTTATAACGTCATCTCCACTAATTCCTTAAAGGAGAAATATTTACGGAAATACTACATAGATTGTGCTGAAATCTTGAAGCTGTTCTAATACAATGTACACAGTTATTGTCCCTAGGAAAATCCAGCGACAAGTCTATATACACTACAAGTTCCTGGTATACATGAAGCTGTGCCAAGTGCCGCAAAGTGTGGTAAAGCAGTCGTTAAAGGCAAGCGTGTTAATAGAGGAGGCGGCTATGGTTTAGAAGTTCCCCATGTGAACACCATTTCATAGGAGACAAATTTTCCATTGCGTGGTTGGAAACAAAGCTTGGAAAAGAAGGATTTGAACTTAAAGAACGTAAGTTATTGTAGACCATGCATTGGTTTGACAGTAACGGAAGGCCGGATAATAGCTATACAAGAAGATAATAAATTAAAGTGCGTTTAAATGTTTTTATCAGACTCTTTTCTGTCATCGCCTTTTTCAAAACAAACTAAAACGCCTTGTATTCAATTCTTGGTGGCCGTTTAATAGGGGGAAAAACCTTATTGGGACGGCCGTAAGGTGGCCACGGTCGCTTAATAGACGTGACCGCTCAATAGGGGTTTTATTTACAGTATTACACTGGGGGAAGTTCGGGATTTTGACAACTGGCTGCCTAAAAGGGGGTGGCCGCTTAAAAGGGGTTCCACTGTATTCCTCATTTGGGGGAGTTTGTTTGATCTGTGTGGAGTAGATGACATGCATCATAAGTCTTCTCATTTCCATGTTACAAAAACCTGAATATCTCTGGAACATGACGAGATATTGATTTAATAAGAACGTTATACTTCCTCATAGGGAGAACACTTCTAGATAAAATCAAAACTGAATGGACTATTCTTCATCCTACTGCCCCTTTAATGCTAAGACTATCTATGACAAGATTTCACTTAACAATTAAATTTGGCCTATTCATTATCTCATAGATACAGTGACTGTCAGTCACAGTCAGTGAGTGCTACGAATATTGGATGGATTGCGAATTTGTCGGATTATTTCAGATCAGATCGGAATGCTTTATTGAGTGCGGGTCGGATTCGGATCTCCGAATTTCTGATCGGATTCAGATTTTAAGCATGAACTAATTGTCGGATTGTATAATCATCCTATCCAATGCACACCTCTAAGTTTGTATTTAAATATCATATTTGAAAATGTTGATACTTTTACGATATCAGCTCTCGTACTCAAGAAATGACGTTCTAAAGCTCATTACTAATTCATGAGGAAAACACAAAGAAAATTCATGTTTAATGAAGGTCTATATATGCGATATAGATTCTTCTTGATTTACATAAACTTTACCTCTGATTTTCTCGGCTTTTGGAACTTTGACAATGAAACTTTGCACGATTACCAACTACCATAACATCTTTATGATTATGCGATTTAAAACAATGCCAACAATGTTTTCATCAGAAAACCACTTTAAAGTATGTCTGATTCCTGGCCTGAGTCACCTGACTATGATAAAAATTTATTTGTTAAAATTTTCAATCACCTAACCTGTTGCTGCTGACAATGAGGAGACAAACCACTTCGAATATGGAAGAGCTTCTTCTGTCACTTCAACCACTGGCCAAGAATGTTCTCCTTTATGACGAACACTCTCCCAGTTCAGAGTCTTGAGAATGTCGGCTCCCTGACGAGTAGTGGCGATCAGGCCCAAAACATAGAAACATGTTCTATAACATAAAAATAATTAACGTAATTTATTCAAACTTTGCTTTCCTAAAAGGATCCTAAACTATCAACACCCATATCTTCTTGGCTTCATTAAAAAATACTCCGTTAGAAAATAGAAAATTAAAAAAAAAATCGTGAAAAGATGGAAAACAGTAAATTTTCTTCTGTTTACTCGGGCTACCTGTGGTAGCCGAGTCTAGGTTTCGGTCGTGTTAGTGTTGTTGGTGTTAGTGTTTTTTGGGGTCGCGGTTATTAGTCCTCCGCGCGGCCGCTGGCGATATTGACCAATAAGCTTTGCGAAACTGAGGCATGTGACTATATCTATGCATGTGACCAGTGCATGCCTTCTTCGAGTGAGTGCCCTTTCTCGTCTCGGATGTGTTTTGTGTGTTCACAGACATAGTTATTGGGCAGTAATGTCGCTGGCAAGTATCTTGATATTATTATATACACTTCATTAAGTGAACTTGCAGGTGACACTTTCTAGGTAAACATGAAGCTGTGTAATAAGGCGAAGAGACTTGACATATTGAACGCTGTACATGTGTGGAAATAATACTTTCTTTCTTTGCTTTCCTGATGTCTGATTACTCGTCTGAGTCTCGGATGTGTTCTGTGTGTTCACAGACATAGTTATTGGTCAGTAATGTCGCTGGCAAGTATCTTGATATTCTATAAATATACAATCGCTGAATCGCACACGCCCTTTAATAATAGTTGTGTTGATATTTAATACCTAAAGAGACTCGACATATGAACGCTGTGTAGCTACATGTGTGGAAATACGTTAATAAATACAGGCAATCGTGTTTTGTTATTGCAAATTGTGTTTTCTATCGGAGAATTGGATTGTGTTTTGACTTTTGTCTGTGACCAATGTGTTTAGTAGACTTTAGATTTCAGTAGCCCGAGTGAACGCCTGACCAGGCGTCTTGTTTGAATTTGGGTTCCCACTCTTCAAAGAATACCACAAACTATATATACTAGATAACCAAAATCTAATTTCAATTCAGTCAAATAAAATTTACATTTCTATAACCATTAAACAAATTGACAGTAAGAGATTGATGATTTGATGGTTGAGTGCCTGTATCCTGATACAGAACGGACACGAATTATGTAAATTACTTCTGAAACGATCTATTTGGTAAATTCATTGGCGTAGTAATTTTTCTAAAAAAAACGTTGTCTGTGTCGAGAAAATCAAAGCTAAAGTTTACGTAAATCAAGAGGAATCTATATCACATATTACCAAATGTCAGTTGGCAACTTCTGAGAGACCTATTTCTCAAATTTATCTAAAACTGGGGTTGATCGGACTGCTGGCGCAATCACCTCATAGACATTTATAAAAACGCAAAACCTGCACGAAGTTGTTCACAGACGTAAAGAAAATTGTGCTGTGAACGGTGCACAAGGTTGTTCAACAATCACAACATGTATGATACGTACCCTCTGAGAGTGAGCACTTTGCAAAGGGTTGCCATTTGAACGATATGAGGGATAATATCTTCTTCAATCAAAATACTTAAACCCCAGCTGGAAGTACCAATGTGTCCCTACGTGAAAATAAACAGTGTATAGAAATCAACAATTACAAGCAACCAAATCATTAAAAAAGATACCACGATAAATTTATTTATTTATGCCATTTCATTCATTCATTCATTCATTCATTCATTCATTCATTCATTCATTCATTCATTCATTCCTTCCTTCCTTCCTTCCTTCCTTCCTTCCTTCCTTCCTTCCTTCCTTCCTTCCTTCCTTCCTTCCTTCCTTCCTTCCTTCCTTCCTTCCTTCCTTCCTTCCTTCCTTCCTTCCTTCCTTCCTTCCTTCCTTCCTTCCTTCCTTCCTTCCTTCCTTCCTTCCTTCCTTCCTTCCTTCCTTCCTTCCTTCCTTCCTTCCTTCCTTCCTTCCTTCCTTCCTTCCTTCCTTCCTTCCTTCCTTCCTTCCTTCCTTCCTTCCTTCCTTCCTTCCTTCCTTCCTTCCTTCCTTCCTTCCTTCCTTCCTTCCTTCCTTCCTTCCTTCGTTCCTTCGTTCCTTCGTTCCTTCGTTCCTTCGTTCCTTCGTTCGTTCGTTCGTTCGTTCGTTCGTTCGTTCGTTCGTTCGTTCGTTCGTTCGTTCGTTCGTTCGTTCGTTCGTTCGTTCGTTCGTTCGTTCGTTCGTTCGTTCGTTCGTTCGTTCGTTCGTTCGTTCGTTCGTTCGTTCGTTCGTTCGTTCATTTGGCCAGCCTCTTGGTCCATCTGTCAATCAATCAATCAATCAATCAATCAATCAATCAATCATTCAATCAATCATTCAATCAATCAGCGGGTCGATCAGTCCAGTCCGTTCCGTTGTTCACATCAGATTAGGGACTTTAAGATGCTAGGGCGACGACGATTAAAAAGCAACATAAATTTTACAATTTAAAGAAGTCTTGTTTAATTTTCCAATTATACTTGATAGTTGAAGTTAGTTTAATGACTGCCAAAACGCCCCAGTACTGATATAATGGTCGTAGTGTCAGTATTGAAGTCAATCTTAAGCAACAGTTCTCCTCTTTTGGTCGTTGACGTCGTCCTGCCCAAGTGAAAACGCTCTAAGTGGTGTTGCATAAATAACGAGGACGGTGTTGAGATTACTCTGAAGACTGAAAATTATTCATTCTGTTTGTTTTGCAAAAAGCATTCTTTTGTTTAAAGGACGTCGTCGTTGAGGTGGACGTCGTAGATCTTAAAGTCCCTATTTAAATTTTAAACATTTAAAACACTTACCAAAGCCCAAAGTGCTGTTTTGACCTTCTGTATATCTTTTTCATTATTTGAATCAAACATCTGGACAGTGTGTACAAACTGACCAACATAGCCCTAAAGTTTATTAACAAAAACATAATTAAATTTGTTTTTCCAAATTTGTCGTCAAGCTTCAGTGACTCTCAAGATTTTAGAAATCTTCTCGATAACCTAACCACAACGAAACCCTAACCCTATTCATAAATATCGTTCACCGCCTATAGCTTTTTGGAAAAACATATTTCACGACATATTTTGGAAAATGATATAAGTTGCATGTATACATGTAGTGCACGTGGTACGTATGCGACCTTGGTAATGTAACAGACGTTTGGTAAATTGGTGGACGTTCGTCAAGCTCAATTACTCAGAAAATATTTCTGAGCCCCAGACAGGTTTCGAACCTGCAACCTTCTAATGTCCAGTTAGACGCTCTAACCATTAGAGAGTTTTAGATTGACGTTCTTTTTTATAACCGCAAACTGCAAAGCGCGGTTAGACGTTTGCGGTTAGAAGTTTGACGTTAACATGTCAAAGAGCATTTAGATTGGCGTTCGTATTTTCACTTGTTGCGAGCCGCCATGTTTGGTTTTCAATCGTTCATACGTATTCACCAAAAATTGACATGAGCTTCAGTGTTCAATTCAAAAACGTTGTGATTCAAGAACAACAGACATGTAAGAGTATAAATTTACACCCCAAACGTTGGTTGGTTTAGTAAAAGTTACATAAAAACCTTGCCGTAATTCACTTACCTCCAGAAGCCGTTCTAGCAGTACGTGAACCGCAAACGTGCAACCTTACCGCTGGACGTTGGACACGTGGTTTCTAGCGGTTTGCGGTTATCAAGAAAAAACGCCAATCTAAAACTCTCTAGAGAGCTAAAGTTGCAAATTCGTAGTCATATGTGTTCCTAAGTGGTAGCGTTTGCATATATCACATCATATCACTTTAACTACATTTCAAGTTGTACTACGTATACATGTAGTGCATGTGGTACACTTGCGAGCTCGGTGTAACGTAACAGACGTTTGGTGGACGTTCGTCAAGCTCAGTTACTCAAAAAAAATTTCTGAGCCCAGACAGGGTTCGAACTTGCAACTTTCTCTCCACCAAACGTCTGTTATATTTTGGAAAAGCCGCGAAAAGACTGAATGGGTCCCTTTGATTCATCTCTTTTTACCTCGAGACACGCGCGAACGCACACTTGCCGTTTTAGAAAGATTCATAGCGCAGAGACTAATCACAAAAAGTAAACGATTTGGGGTAAATCACACGCATTGAAGCGATGTTTTACGATGTCATACAATGCGTACAAGTAATTTTAAAGTGATTCCACCAATCTTGAATTTTCTGACAACACTATCGTATCGCCTTTGTGTCACTCGTGAGGTCATTAAAATTAAGTGACTTACCGTTTGCCGCAAGTGTTCATAACCACTCTTTAACTTCACAATTTCACCGAAAAAATGAGTTGGAACATAAACGTGGCGTTTAACAATTCTAAACAAACATAAATTTTACGTAGTAAAACGCTGAAGTAAAACGTTAGTACGCAGTAGTAGGACGTCATAGTTAGTACGCAGTAGTAGGACGCTATAGTTAGTAGGACGCTATAGTTAGTAGGACGCCATAGTTAGTACGCAGTAGTAGGACGCCATAGTTAGTACGCAGTAGTAGGACGCCATAGTTAGTACGCAGTAGTAGGACGCCATAGTTAGTACGCAGTAGTAGGACGCCGTAGTTAGTACGCAGTAGTAGGACGTCGTAGTTAGTACGCAGTAGTAGGACGTCGTAGTTAGTACGCAGTAGTAGGACGTCGTAGTTAGTACGCAGTAGTAGGACGTCGTAGTTAGTACGCAGTAGTAGGACGCCGTAGTTAGGACGCCGTAGTTAGGACGCAGTAGTAGGACGTCGTAGTTAGTACGCAGTAGTAGCACGCCGTAGTTAGTACGCAGTAGTAGGACGTCGTAGTTAGTACGCAGTAGTAGGACGTCGTAGTTAGTACGCAGTAGTAGGACGTCGTAGTTAGTACGCAGTAGTAGGACGTCGTAGTTAGTACGCAGTAGTAGGACGTCGTAGTTAGTACGCAGTAGTAGGACGCCATAGTTAGTACGCAGTAGTAGGACGTCGTAGTTCAGTAGTAGGACGCCATAGTTAGTACGCAATAGTAGGACGCCATAGTTAGTACGCAGTAGTAGGACGTCGTAGTTAGGACGCAGTAGTAGGACGTCGTAGTTAGTACGCAGTAGTAGGACGCCATAGTTAGTACGCAGCAGTAGGACGTCGTAGTTAGTACGCATTAGTAGGACGTCGTAGTTAGTACGCAGTAGTAGGACGTCGTAGTTAGTACGCAGCAGTAGGATGTCGTAGTTAGTACGCAGTAGTAGGACGTCGTAGTTAGTACGCAGTAGTAGGACGTCGTAGTTAGTACGCAGTAGTAGGACGTCGTAGTTAGTACCGTAGTTAGTATGCCGTAGTTAGTATGTCGTAGTAGGACGCCGTAGTTAGTACGCAGTAGTTAGTACGCCGTAGTTAGTACGCAGTAGTTAGTACGCCGCAGTTAGTACGCAAAACAAGTACAACTATAATAGAATTAGTTCTAAGATTCAATTACGACCATCGCCTTGTGTCTTTTCGCTTGATCCACAAAAAATAAAGAAATTCCGATATTTATCAATTATTGGACGAGTCTGAGCAAAATATCATGATTTGTCAGTGGCGAGCTACTAATTATTTGCCGATGCCGAAGGCAGAGGCAAATAACCAGTAGCGAGACACTGACAAATCATGATATTTTGCGATAGACGGGTTCAATAATTGATTTATCATTCATAAAATAGTTAAAAATTTGAAATGCCAGAAGTAAAGAGATCGCCACTCTTCTCTCTGTCTTCGGCATACTAAAATCTTCGTAAAACCTACTTTTTGTTGGCACGAGTCTTGCTTTTTATCTAAAACTTCCTTTTCACTATTTCTTTTCTGTAGTACATTGCCGTTATGGATACTTCCAAATACTCTCGATTATTTCCTCGGATCGCTGAAGAACTGGCCACCATGTTTACGAAAATGATTTGCCGTCAGCAGCGTTATCGCTAGTGCGCATGCTCATAAAATTATTTGGAGCAGAAAATTATTTGCACTCAGTTATTTGCAGGTGAGTTAACCAATCAGAATGCGGGATAGAAACGAAATGAATGATAATGATTAATAGCTAAGAGCAATAACCTAACAATAAAATTCCCACATCAAGGTAAAACTGATGGCGTTATATTTAAAGAAACAATAAAGATGGACAACGAATTACAAGGGGAATAAATTATTGTCATGGAATAATCAGCTGTGATTTTATGTTACCATGCATTTATGTTAGGATTAAATCTTAATGCTGTTTGCCCAAGCAACCGGACTCTGTGTCTCCAGAAGCCATGAGAATAAATGTTAAAAAAATTTGTTTAACTTACTTAACCGAAGATTGCCTTACATATCCACCGTCTTCGGGAGATGGCTTCTGATATGTTGTCAACGCTTCAGCTAAGGCTTCTTCAACCCATTTCACGTATCCATCACAGTATTTCTAAACAATTTGAACAGAAACTTTAAAGGGTCAGAGCAACAAAAGTTACAAATACACATTTTTTAATTTCTGAATAACAAACTGTCCTGCGATGGTAATCCAAGCAAACAAAACAACTCTTGTAACAAACATCACTACTTTCGACAAAAGACAATCTTGCCTTGCCGTTCGCCATCTTGTTGTAAGACCTTGCCTAATTAACTGACGTCACAAGCTGGGTAAACATGATGAAACTTATTCTTCTGGCAGCTTAATTTCTGTGGTATATTTTTAAAGTGTTGTGGTTTAATCAAGAATGAAAATCATCTACATACAAAAAATGAGTTTCAGATAGATATGTGAAAGTATGGCTAACTAAAATTTTCGCTATACCCAGCTTGTGACGTCACATGCATATCAAAAATGTTTCCAAGACGGCAGATACTGATTCAGATTAGCAACTTTAAAAGCGCAATTAATATACACTTAATGTCTGCTCCCGAGGGAAACAGTTAGGAAACAAAACTGACTATTTCCCGAGGGAGCAGACATTAAGTGTTTTGTTATATAGCTTGAGTTTCGCTGAATAATTTCGACGTTTATCAAGGGAAAGTACACAAAAGGCAAACGCTAAGACTTACCAAAACATTTTGCCTGGCTCCGTAATTTCACTTCAACCAAACAAATATGAGTCTCAGAACAAAAGAACAGCAATACATTTCTCCAGTTAATCTTCACACATGCTTTGAAGACCTATAAATATTCTTTTTTCGTACCAAACAAGCTTTTCTTATAGGATGCCGTGAAGAGTTCAACGTTCTAGCTGGCAACAATTGAAAAATTATTGACCGAGCAGGCAATAAGTTCTCAATTATTGCCCGCTCGGTAGACATTGAAATTTAGCTAAGGTCATGTGACCACAAATCAACCAATGACAGTCATCGTTGCATCCAGTGAAACTCTAGCTATATAACAAGGAGTTTATTGGAATACTTTGGGTCTAAGTAACACACTAGATTGTATCTTCATGTCATTGGTTTGCTTTATAATATTTTTGTTTTTGTTGCCCATACCCTTTAAGGTGGCTCCCTATAGTTTCAATAAATGCGCGCTATTTCATACGCTCGTTATCTAATGTTATCAATAAGTTTAAAACATTTGTTAGATAAATACTAAGTAGACCTTACTATAGCAGAACTATTGCAGATATAAAATATTTATTAAAATGTTCAATTATTTGCTGTTACCATAGTAAAAATGACGTTGGAATTTTGGTATATTTTCAAACATTGCATAATTGAATCGGCATCTCTTCCGTTCGCTTCGGTGAATTTTCTTAAAAATTGCTGAGATGATAGATATTGTTGTAGAGAATATCCATGCAAAAAAATGAAGGTAGGTTGTAGGGACAGATTTTTCACTATAAAAATTATCGATTTAAAAAAGTTCTTAAAAATTATATATATTTTAGAACTTTTTATAAACTACTTATTTACAAAATTTTACCAAAATTCACCGAAGAAAACGTCTAATGTCGACGCGGTCATAGAATTTCGAAATGACAAGATCGCTATTTACGCATGCGGCATGCGTAGCGATACTATTTCTAGTCACCAGTCCCCTATTGAAATTACCGTAGGGAGTCACCTTAAAACACTTTCTGTCTACATCCCAAACAAAATTAACCATTTGCATTATGGCCAAATTTGCAATATAAGTTGCGTGCTGCGTAGGCGGTAAACCGGCCAAGATTTCTAGCAACAAAATACCGAAGTATAGAGAGAAGCCCTTCATCAGAGTATAATGAGGGCATTTGGCCCTTCATCAGAGTATAATGAGGGCATTTTACTCTAACTAATTACCTGCGTGCAATCTCCAGACTTTTAATCTGAGACTGCACGCAGGCTAACTGATGAAGGTATTACCACCAATATATTTTTAACTGGCTTCACGTAAACTACAAATGTGGGATAACCTGTATGATTGTACAATACCTGGTGCCACTGTTCCATGAGTGGTTCCAAGTAACCCAATCCGCTTAAATACGTAAAACCTTTATCGACGGATAAAAACCTTGGAGTGAAAAAAACAACAACAACGAGTATGAGTGAAAAGAAGAAAAAAAGACATGGTTCGATAGACTTCTGAAACTATAACGGTCGTTGCCAACACGAACGGTCGTTTCCAACACGAACCGTTTACGCCAACGCGAATGATCGATGCTAAGCACGAACGGTCGTTGTCAACATGAACGGTTGATGCAAAGACGAACGATCGATGCTAACAAGAACGGTCGTTGCCAACACGAACGGTTGATGCCAAAACGAACGGTCGATACAAACACGAACGGTCGTTGCCAACCCCATGATCCAGTGTTCTCCAAGTGTACACTCTGTACCCTGACCTAGTTATCTGGCGGCATGTTAAATATAATTTCTGAGAGCCACCTGAGATTGCTAGCCTAGTGTAGTGTAATCTCGTTCCCAGAGCCCACGTTCCCCTTACCCAGCGGGCGGGAAACGAGAGGCTCTGGGATAATCCGTTCACGCCATCACAGGATTCTTGTTATCCGGAAGAAGAGTTATATAGAGTTCACTGTGTTCATCGGCCAATGAAATATCGATGTGAAACGGATGATCCCAGAGTCTCTCGTTTCCCGGGTGGGGAACGTGGGCTCTGGGAACGAGATTGAGTGTAGTGTAGTAGTTAGTGTCGAGGATGGTAGTCAGGAAGCAGCTGGCTCAAATCATGATCGAACAATTTAGTTCTTGAATTTTGTTAATGACAGTAAAAGACGTTTGGTAGACGTTCGTTCAACTCAAATACTCGACAGAAATTGTTTCTGAGCCTCAGACAGGGATCGAACCTGTAACCTTCTAATGATCAATTATTATCTAATGAACAAGTATTGATCCGTCGAGGTCCCGATGGAGAACTAAGGTTTCAAATTTATAGTCACATAACTCGTAATATCACTTTAACCACGTGGTTCAAATCATGGTTCAAATAAACTGGCTCAGAAAACGTTCTTGAGCACAAGACGGGGAAGGAACTTGCAACCTCTGAGTTTGAAGAACGTTTACCAGAAGTCAGTTATACATTGCACCACACTAGTAACGTATACATTACTCTTCAGGTCAATAGGCGAGTTTCAGGGTGTTGCCCGCGCATCATTTTTCAAAAAAAACTGGCAAGCTCCCCTCAAAGTAAACGTACTGTTTAAATTCAACAAAGTATAGATACAGTTTCTGGATGTTTAACATTGCTATTCTGCTGTTGTTGACTCGCTAGCTAGTCTGTTTGCCATTGCTTACTTTGTAGAGAGCCAGCCAAGAGCCCGCCAATTTCTCTCCAAAACGATGCGCGCGCAACACCCTGAAACTCGCCTATTCAACGATATAATTATGTTGTTTTTAAAATAAAGAAACACCAATGAATGTTGCGTGAAGTACTCATGGTTTCACGTGTTGGGGCAACCTCGTTCCCATGCAGGGCCTTACAGAAATTGTGGGCTGGCATCGGCTGGTGGACTCATTGGTTTATTTAAACATTCCTCAGGAAACGTAATTATGTATATATAGTTTTGTGTCAGTTGTAATCAAATAGCTTCAACGGAACAGTCAACGGGACGAATGAGGCCGCCCATTACAATGAACTTCTTGCTCCCACGGAACCGGCATTACTCCATATGATTTTGCATACTAACTTAAATTGCTAATATATTACACCCCAGTCTTTCTGGGTGCTGTGATCAGCCGATGCCAGGGCCCTTTTCCCACCTTCCCAATTTCAAAAAGGCCCTGGGAACGAGGTTGGTGTAGGGTAAGCAAAATACCTTGTAAGGAGTCTCCAGCCTTTGTCACCAAGATGAAGTAAAGCTGGTTTTAGCTGCACTAAATACTGAAGATTAGCCTAGAACATGGAAAATAGATAAAATTAACAAGTAAATAGGAAAACAATAGTGACTTTATCTATAGCCAAATTTCGCACTAAGCACTGAGGAGAAAATGTCCTAAGAACGAATTATTTTCCCGTTTTTAAAAGAATTGCACAGATTTCCAATTAGTCAGGCTAGAACAGAAAACACGCCAGTGGATCAGGCTAGCATATAAGTTAGGCGGTAAACTAGGGATTTTGCCTGGTTGGGTTATAGGTGACCTGATAATTCCGCTTGGCAGTTGATTTCAAGAAAAAGGATTAAAGTGCTTATAAACCCAAATATGATATTACTAGGGATTTTGGGTGAACGAAAATTCGAGTGTAGAATACATACATTTTAAGACCAAACCGGGACCAGTTGCGACAAATGCAACTACACAGGCCTTCCGGCAGGAATTGAACCCACGACCTTGCGATTCTAGTGCAATGCTCTGACCACTGAGCCACGGAGGGCGTTAGAACATGCTATGTAATCGAGTGAAATGCCCAATATTACTTATGATATTACTGCATACGGATTCTATTTAATGTGTATAGTTGAATGCCAAAATACTTTTCTAATTTGAACTTTTATTTGTTGTTATATTGAGGTTTGTATTTCCAAAATGGTAATGAGGATGACGTCTATGTAGGCATAATTTGCATACGCAGTGTTCCGTTCTGAGCAAAAGGTCGGTAAATTGATATAGGTGAATAGGTCATGCAGTTAAAACCATGCAAATCGGTCGGTAAATTTAGGACTTAAAACCCCTGAAAATATATAAACCCGCCTGGGTTGCGTCGGTAAATCATGGGTATCGTCGGTAAATTTTGACACCCCCCCCCCCCCCCCCCCTCCAATCAAAATGTCCTCGGTACGCCACTGGAAAACTTGGTCGTCTGTGCGGGGCTTTAAAGTGCATATAACCCCAAATTTTTTATCATGTAAATGCGTTCAACCTTTGGCAAATAGTTGAACAACGAAATATTTTTTAGATTGGAGCAACCTTTATTGCTTTAATAGAGATTTTTCTTTTCAAAATGGCAATGAGATGACGCCAAAGTAGTCATTATCTATACAATATTTATTTGCAGGAGTGACATGACCTAATTCTTGCATTAATGGTGTGTTTGAACAACATGTTCCATATTGTATGAGTTTTTCCACAAAAATTATCAGGTAGTTTATCTTGCCAAAAAGAGAAAAAAGCCAAATGCCTACATAGACGTCATCTCATTACCATACTAGAAATGCGAATCGCCAAAAACATTGAAGAATAGCTCCAATAAAAAAACTATTTCACTGAACAACTGTTTGCTCTATGTAGAACGTATTCAGATGATAAAAAAGTCGGGTATATATTCACTTTAATGTTTGCTTGCATACTTGCTCGAAAAATGATATCTGCTTGTGGGCAATAAGAAAAAGAACAACCGAAATTTATTAAAAGTCTATCAATAACCGACCAAACGAAATGGTGGAAATGCCGGTTAATTTGCTCGTGATTTAATTTGGGTTTTGGTTCAGCAGCACCCAACGTCTGATCAACACAACCAGATAACTAACCATGGGAAATGTTGTTGTATGAAATCTAAGTTATAAAGTCCCTTTAACGACGTTTAAACCTGAAAAGATGTTGTCATTTTTTTCAACTTAAGATTTGTTAGCAAATTTAAAAATAGGTGCGCATTGCGTACATGTGTCTACAGCATGGCTGAAAAATTCCTTGACTGCAAGTAACACAATATGCACGAAAGACAAAGAGAACACAAAATTATATAATTTTACTAAATGCCCTTAATGTTCTCCTCAATACTTCTAAAATTACTATCAAATATAGCTAATTCATAGTGAAAATCAATATTAATTTTCACTCACTCAGGTTATTAATATATATAGCTGTATAAATATCTAATTATAGTTCACTTTGTTTGTTACTTTGATAATTCATATTGCACATATATAAAATATTGTATAAACTGCTATAAACAAGACTTCAGTTGATATTTACAACATATAAAAAACAGGTACTCAACCTGCACTCCTGTAAAATGTATCAAATTACATCTGACAAACTCTGACTCCTTTCATTTGAAAAAGTAAAATCATGTCCTTTATAGGACGACACGAAGTAAATTGAAAATATTTTACCAAGTTCTCTATATTCTCGATTGAAGCTATAAAAGATCTTGATAAACAAGGCATTTTTTCCGTATGTTTTTGCTACAAGGGATTTCGCTACATGTTTCCCCAATGTGCCACAAACTCCCCATCCGGTAACATGGTGTCTGCGCATGCACAGTAGACACAATAAAAACCAGTCTTTGATGGAAGACACCAAATTAAATAAGTAAATAAAAATCATGAAACAAAACATACTTCATCTTCGCAAGCTTCTTCCAACACATCAGCCGCCTCCATGGCTACTCTCTGGTCAGGATCATAAAGCTAATAAATAAACAGACACCAAGTAAACAATAGCATGTGTAGTGAGTGGCCCGCTGTTATCAGATAAAAATTTCACATTGACCGCATGGGGGAAGAGTGTCTCAAGTTTGACTCTACCAAACACCGAAGATTTCCTCCGGGTAGTACGCCGGTTTCTGCGGTATAGCACTGGACCAATGAACGGTGGCCTTTACAAGACCCCTGAGCAAAACACTTGTATATGACTGATAGAGTTATTAAACTTAAACTTAAACTTAAACTTAAACTTAAACTTAAACTTAAACTTAAACTTAAACTTAAACTTAAACTTAAACTTAAACTTAAACTTAAACTTAAACTTAAACTTAAACTTAAACTTAAACTTAAACTTAAACTTAAACTTAAACTTAAACTTAAACTTAAACTTAAACTTAAACTAAACAAAACTAAACTAAACTAAACTAAATTAAACTAACTTATATTTATACTGGATAACTCTATCAATTATATCTAAACTTTATCCCTAGAGCTCCAGTAAGGGCCATCCCTCATTGGTCCAGTGTTACTACAGGAGGACAAATAAACAACGTTAGAGCTTATTAAAACTATGAAATAATCAAATCAAAAAAGCTTAATACTTCAATAGAATGTGCCAAGGAATTTTGCTACAGATTTCCCCAATTAAAGCAAACCCGATAAAAAACACAATAAAATTTAAAGATAAAAAGAAAAACTACGTATCAGATTCGTCTTACATGCAGGACCTAAAAACAACAAAGTTTATCAGATAAGGAAATTAAAGGTCATTTAGTATAAAATACAGTTTAGGTTTTCTGAAAAGCTGGAAAAGAAGTAAAAAATAGCCTGCAACGGAACCCAAGCTCTTTCCCACTAACTCATCCCGGTCCGAGAACTTCCCCAGAGGAAGATAAAATCGTCCGTTAGCCAGAAACAGTATACTAACGATTAATTCGAATGGGAAACAGTTAAAGTGCTTATGAAACGAAAATTAACTTTGTCTTATTTGAAAGTACTTTTGAAATGATATAGAGTAACTTCTTTTGCAGTTTTTTGTTTCCTTGCTTTGCTTTTAAGATATTTCAGTTTGTTATGATATGTGAAACTAACCAGTGACATCACAACGTGCATAATGACTTACTGGGAAAGGTTATATATCTTTGCTATTATTAAACGGAATCAGTTGAAAATGTATTTTCTTGTTGTTGTAAGGAAAACACTATACACTTGTTGACTGGCGCCGAGGGAAACATCGAGTTTTACGGATCCAAAGGCTTCAATGTCACCCGAGGGCTTTAGCCCGAGGGTGATATTGAAGCCTGAGGGACCGTAAAACTCGATGTTTCCCGAGGCAAAAGTCAACAAGCGTTTTTTTATATACCAAAGACTTTTAAAATACAAATACCAAGTTGACTCGAAACTTGCAAAAGGCAAAAAGACTTACCAAAACACTTTGACTTTGTCTTCGTAAATAATTTCAATTCAACTAAACAAATACACCAGACTCAACAAGTACAAAGAACGGCTTTAAATTTATCCAGGTTTTCTTCAGACATTCTTTGAAGGTGTGTATAGATATTCTTTCCTTTGGAAAATGTATTATTTCATAGCAAACAAGCTCGAAACAGCTCTTGTTTTCAAAATGTTCCGAAAAGTCCAAAGTTCTTGATCTGATGCAATAATCATTGTGTATTCACGTGAACAACGCATGGTTAAAGCTGACGTCAGAGGGAAACAGTGCAATGTTTCCCTCGGCAAAAAGAAACATTGAGTTTGTTGAACAACACGTGACCATGATTTGACCAATAGGATTTCATCTTTGGCAAACGAAAGTCTTTGGTATATAACAAACACACATAGTTGCTTCGAAATGATTCCGTTTGATAATAGAAAAGAATATAACCTTTCCTGGTAAGTCATTATGCACGTTGTGATGTCACTGATTAGTTTTGCTCATAAAACAAACTGTTTTATTTATTAACTTTACAACCATACAAGTGTGCGAAAGAATTAATACAAGTTTAAAAAATAACGGTGCAAGACTTGGTCATGGTTGAAGGTATGGTCAACAGGACATGAGTCCCATGTGAAGACCAACCTGTAATATCTTAAAAGCAAAGCAAGGAAACAAAAAACTGCAAAAGATGTTACTTTGTCATTTTGAAAGTACTTTCAAATAAGACAAACTAAATTTTCGATTCATAGGCACTTTAAACAGGCATAGTTTTAAAAGTTTATAAAGTGAAAAACTCGTTGGTATTCCATGCACAATGCAAGAACAATGGATTTTAGTATCAATGATCTGTCTTGTGTACGTCATCACAAGGCATTGTTGCCAAGAAGTCCAAATTTTTCAAAATAGCGAGATATTTTTTTCGAGTCGCCTAGCTTATTAACATGTACGCGTAATGTGTGTTCCCCTTATTAAAACAAGCAAAAACGACTTAATCTGTAGCGGGAGTCTAGAACTAAAATTAGAAGTTTGTTGAGTGAAAATAAAGTCATTTTTTTACTTGTGTAAAGCTTTAACCTTACCTGTGTAACCAACATTTCTATTCCCCAGTTATTGAAAAAGGCCACTTTTGCTCGCAACAATGTGCGCAAAAATTTAGTCGCATACAGACGAACACTCTACAATGTAATTAAAAAAAGAAATATCGTAAGGTCTGTGCAATGTGTATGTTCAAACGTTTAGTTTAGTTTAGTTTAGTTTAGCTTAGCTTAGCTTAGCTTAGCTTAGCTTAGTTTAGTTTAGTTTAGTTTAGTTTAGTTTAGTTTAGTTTAGTTTAGTTTAGTTTAGTTTAGTTTAGTTTAGTTTAGTTTAGTTTAGTTTAGTTTAGTTTAGTTTAGTTTAGTTTAGTTTAGTTTATTAGTTTGGTTTAGTTTAGTTTAGTTTAGTTTAGTTTAGTTTAGTTTAGTTTAGTTTAGTTTAGTTTAGTTTAGTTTAGTTTAGTTTAGTTTAGTTTAGTTTAGTTTAGTTTAGTTTAGTTTAGTTTAGACTTTATTTAAAGAGGATAGCACTGGACAGTAAAATAACTGATAACTCCGTGGTCCTCTAAGCAAATTATTACAGGAATTTTGAAAATATACGAAGCTAAAATTACTTAATATTATATACTAAAAGGTATTGTAATCATATACGAGTAAATATATTGTAAATATAAGAGTAGAAAAAATATAAAATATAAATAATTAAGAATAAATGAAATATTCATTTAATCTTTGGAACGTCTCAAAGCGAACGATATTTTCTGGGTATCCAAAAATGTTTTATACAGTTGTCTTCTTAAAACTATTTAAACTTACAGCCTTTCTAATATAAAAATATCAACGCTGTTCCAGTCTTTAAGTAATAGATAAAATATGAGCGGCCGATCTTTATGTACTGTATAATAAACGAGCAGGAGTGTTTTATCAGATATAAAGACACGAGGCAAAGCCGAGTGTTTTATATCTGATAAAACACGAACTGCGAGTTTATTATACGGCTTCAAAAACGAACCACTTGGTAAGTTGATTGGCGGAGTTAGTTTGAAAAATAACCTTGTCTAAGCCGAGAAAATCAAAGCTAAAGTTTATGTAAATCAGGAGAAATCTTTATCACATATAAAAATACGATATGGTCATGATTTTCTCTTGTGTTTTCCTCATGAATTATTAATGAGTTTTTGAAGGGCATTTACAATAGCGAGCCGAAGGCGAACCATTGTAAATGTCCATAAAGATCGGACGCGAATATTTTAATTACTTATCAAATTGTAAGTGTAAATGATGAACACTTTGTTTAAGAGTCGTAGGAAAGCTTAAATAAGATCATTTTAACTCAGAAAAAGCTGAATTTGAGCCTCTATAGTACCTATTAACTTTGATAAAACATTGATGTTTTATTAATTAATGTTTTATCCGTATTTAGAGATGCTGATTAAACATTAATTTCATTTGAATTTTCGTCATGAATTATTAATGAATTTGATAATAGTCCTTACTGCAAACGTTCTTCCACCTTCGGGGCAAAGTAGATTAAACTTCGGAAAACGTGTCTCTCGGCTACGAATGTCAGAGTTCCTCATCAGTATGGAATCAATGTAGGCAGGGCAATTATATGAGACATTTACACGTTTATAAACGATGGCACTTCTTCTAATGAATGACTCATCAGTGATACGTATGCGCGAGTCGTTAATCAGTTACTCAGCTAGTGTCCGTAGTTGGGGTATGGTTGGTCATTCACCAGGGATCCTTACATTTTTTTCCGTTTCATTTCGTTTCGTTTCGTTTCGTTTCGTTTCGTTTCGTTTCAGTTTCGAATCGTGTTCGGGTTTGTACAAATATCAACAACTTTATATACATAACTAGACCGCAAGTCTTCTATATCAATAACTGACAGAGCGACCAGATCCAAGACGGCAGCAGTTCATGGAACCCTCGCAGTGAGCCCTATATATAACTGGAGTGATATCTTTGTGGCGGACAATGTGCGGGTATGTGGTCTGAAGTACATATAGTTCCAGTCTTCTACGCGGTCTGGTCAAGTCTGATCTGGTCAAAAGACCGCGTAGGAGACTGGAACTATACGTACTTCAGGCCTACATGTCCGCCATGTTTGGCTTCAATCTTTGCCCGGTCAATGGACAGCAGATATCACTCCAGTTATATAGAGCTCAGTGGTCCTTCCTCTCATACTAGTAACCGCTGACTTTTATAAGTGCATCGAATGGACTGTGAGTGCGATTGAGACTACGGTCAAATAACAATAAAAAATAAGCTCAGCGGTCATTAGCATGAGAGAAACGGCACATATTTCCGTCATCTTTGTTTGTTCAGTTTTTGGACAGGATCCGCAGTCCAGTTATATATAGATCAGTGGCTTACATTATATACATTCCTTCTGGACTCCAGCACGAAGCGAGATTGGAAGAGCTGGAAGTGAGATTGTAGATTTGCATGCAAAGAAAACTAGAAAAGAACGATGACACTTACTAAGGAACCGGCAGTAAGAATCTTAGATAAAATAATTCTGCTAATTTCAGCATGTCTGTAGTCCAAACTGGCAAGGATAAGCTTCAGAAGACCATCTCTTGACTTCATAGATGCCAGATCTAGATAACTGAAGAATACAGACGTTTTGGCGTATTAAAATATGTAGAACTGTATTACCAGAATACTAAAACAACAAGAGAATGTTTTTAGCCTTTCATAACATGCTCGCTTCTTACAACCTGCTTAGAGTGGCACCAAAGTTTGGTTTTGTTCCGAACTCATGGCGCCTTTCAAAGACAAAGTACGAGGTTTTAAGCAGAACGAAGGAAGAATATATGATATTCATTGAGTGTGCGGTTTGGAAGTAGAACGAAGGAAGAATATATGACATTCATTTACTGCGTGGTTTCTATGTTGAACGAAGGAAGAATATATATTACATTCATAGCATGAGACATGCAGTAATAGAATATCGTGTTACGAGTGGGACGCTTTGTAACGATTCGACCAATTGGACAAAACGAATAAATCGACGAATGTATAGGCCTGCTGCCTATATGTGGGGGAGTCGGGTAAATGTGTATGACATACTGGCAAATTGGCCACACGTGGTATCAAGTAAATAATTTCACGACTGGTACGATTCGATCAATTGGCACAAATGGAAGGAAATAACATACGAGTGTTTGGTTGTATTAACTAATTGGTTGAAGCACAGTTAATATAACTGAACATTGTATCAAGTAAAGAATTTCACGACTGGTACGCCTCGTATCTATTCGACAGTATTGGACATGTATGTCAAAATATGTTTTTTTTCTCGTATAGATCGTTTGCAATCACGTGACATCATACGCCATCCTGGTTATCACGTGACGTCGTACGCCATGACGGTCAATAGTTTATTAAAAGTTTCTGTCAACCGAAAATCAAACCACGATAAACAACGTGACGTGCCATGCAAAGGATCTACTTATCGAATTGATGCTGCCCACATAAACAACTTACTGTTGAAAAATTCCTGTCCTTCCCAAAAGTTTCTGACCATCTTTTGAACAAGACAACTTTCCAAAAAATACAAAGTAATTACGACTAGTTGTGCGAACTAAATTTTCGTCGCTGAAAACTCCACTGGTGACGTCAGTGTATGCCTGAAAATAAGTCACATGTAACTAGAAATTAGTGTGCGTTACTTATTTAAAATGAAGGCAGCAAGACCACCAAGCAGACAGACAGAAAAACAGACAGGCAGACGGACAAACACAAACAAACAAACAAACAAACAAACAAACAAACAAACAAACAAACAAACAAACAAACAAACAAACAAACAAACAAACAAACAAACAAACAAACAAACAAACAAACAAACAAACAAACAAACAAACAAACAAACAAACAAACAAACAAACAAACAAACAAACAAACAAACAAACAAACAAACAAACAAACAAACAAACAAACAAACAAACAAACAAACAAACAAACAAACAAACAGTAAGGAAAACAGCCAGCCAGAGCAAACAGACAGACAGACAGACAGACAGACAGACAGACAGACAGACAGACAGACAGACAGACAGACAGACAGACAGACAGACAGACAGACAGACAGACAGACAGACAGACAGACAGACAGACAGACAGACAGACAGACAGACAGACAGACAGACAGACAGACAGACAGACAGACAGACAGACAGTCAGACAGTCAGACAGTCAGACAGTCAGACAGTACCTGTCCTAAGCAATCTGAAAACTCCTCCGCAAATTCTTCAAGCATTCGTTGGTTTTCATCCTAAAGAAAATTAGTGTCATAATTTTCTGGGTATTCATTCGAGCTTGTGTTACATTACACCAAATTGTATTGCATGTACACGTACCAGTCTCTCAAGAGTCCTGAGTGTCTCAAGTCTCCTCAAATGAGTCCTAATTTAAGGACTCAATATACGATGTATTCCCAGCCGGTCAAACCAGTCATGCTCAGCCACACAAAATTTGACGCAAAAATATTTTGTTTCGCGTGGAACTCAAACACGGATACTTACAAAATTCAGGAGAAGAAAATCAATCAACAAAATTCCAATTTCCGATAGTTTTTTCGCCATATGATCCTTTAACTCAATATTACAAAACTGTTGGCTGCTAGGCTTGTAAAATTGAAGTAAATTATTGATAAACCTGCAAAAGAAACGATCATATCAACAAATAAATTCCCAATGCAGTCAGGCGAAGAAAACGACATAGGTTAAGGCTACTCTTTAACGCTTTAAAAGTTTTTGGGGGTAGCTTAAAAAGTTATTGTTCATGACCCAACGTTTCGACGCTACAACCTAATGTCTTCAAGATCAGGGGTGATCGTTGTAAAGACAGGCACCATATTTATACTCTCTTGTGAAATTCATTAATAATTCATAAGGAAAATTCAAACAACATTGATTAATAAAACATCACTACTTTATCAAAGTTAATAGGCGCTAGTGCCTCAAATTCAGCTTTTTCTGACTGTAAATGATCTTTTCTAACCTTTTTTACGACTCTTAAACAAAGTTTTCATCATTTACACTTAGAATTTCACAAGTCAGATGTTAAAGCCCATATAGTTCGGCCGTTCATATTGTATCTATTACTTATCAAATTCATTAATAATTCACGAAGAAAATTAAAAAGAAAGGAATGTTTAACCAATATCTGTAAATCGCATACCGATTCGCCCTGATTTACATAATCAGATCGGCTGCCGTCATGCTTTATCTATCACATAGAATAACCAATGACGACGTTATCTATCAACAACATGCAAATACCGCTTCTGGCAATAGATCGCCGACATCCCGATTTAAGGTGGCCGGATAGGAAAAAAATATATTGTTTTCTTTAAAACGTATTGTAGTGTTGTACATCAGTGTCTCATTCTGCACCTTTGCTGGGTCAATTTCAGAAGTTTCCAAGCGAATTTCAGATAATTTAAATCATTTTCAGATAGTTCCGCCTGCAGTTCAGAATAGTAAAAATTAATTTCAGAATTTCTCATTTTGTTACATATCAGTGCACCAAATTCCGAATACAACAAAACAAAACAAATAACCGATAACAAATAACTACATAACAAAACAACCAAAACCAGCTTTACTGTATGAGAATCATCATAATTATACAAGTTCACAAATTTATCAGAGTCGGACTGGCCCTATGTGCCATTGTGCCAATGGCACATGCGCCCCCTTAGGATGCCGTTACTGCGCCCCTTTCCCGTTGTTGCTGCGAGCCGTAAGGCGAGCAGCTCACTAATCTTGACGAGGTCTGGGCCGAGTTTATATGCGTTCACAAACTCGATTTAGGATTTCGTGGGCGATGATCTTCGGTATACGCAATGTCTACCGATCAGCGGCAGGCATTATTAAATTGTGCACTACGCTACACCACGTTGTCTAGGACTTTTCTTGGCAAGTTGGCATTGTTTGGCGCTGGAATATATTGATTTATTAAAGAGAAGTGTATTTTTCTACTATACTATTATATCAAACACAACTCTATTTGTTGTTGGAAGTATATATCAAGGCCACAAAAGGCTAAGCGACATTTCGAGGGGCAGACAGTGTATTTATACGAGTCTTTGTTCATTAATTTTTATATGACATTCCACACCATTGTGCCAGATGATTTCAAGATGGCAACAGCCGTTATTGCTTGCAAATCAACAACCTAAAACTGCATATATTGCCGTTCTTCACTTCAAGCAAGAGTGCTGACGCCATCACTCTTTAATGGCTCGATCCCACACGCGTGACGTCCATGTTGAGGAAAACGTCGCATGCTTAAGCTCTTTAATTGAAAATGCTTCGGACGATAACAAGTATTTTACTACTAAATAGTAAATGGTAGCAACTCGCAGCACTTCACTTTTGATAAAAACTTCTAGTATAATAGTATATTTGATATGTAGTGCAATTCCTATTTAAAAACCCGATTTTGGATTTATAGTCGTTTTACGTTTTAATCAGTATGGTACAGCTAATAGTATGTCACGATTAAATAATATTTTAGTACGCTTCACGCAGCTGACAGCCTGACATGAAGTAGTCACCTAATTAATGGAACACACAATGTGAATTGATCTGTCCATGTATGACGACATGTCCTCATGATGTATGCCTTGCATGTTATGGTGTATTCCTCTATAAAATGAGTATATCTGAATATTTTGTTTGGTATTTTATATCCTTCAAAACTCTTTCAAACCCCTTCAAAATACAGGAAATGCTATTTCAGAGACTCTAAAATTCAAAATTTTCCAAATTCAAAATTTTCCACACTGTTAAATATTCTAAAAGAAACCCTGACGGCGCCCCTCTCCCTAATGGCACCGACCCTAAAACGAAGCCAGTCCGAGTCTGAAATTTATCCTCCCACTTCCATGTCCTCCAAGATGAGCGCACGCTGAGAAAAAAACTTGGGCATGCTGGCATGCATTCACAATGTCTTGTACACTGATCTGAAAAATAGGACTGCATCGTGTTTCTATTTACTGAAAATTTTAATTTGAATTTTTTATTAAATTTCCAGTTAACGTGTGGGAGGAGAGAGGAACAGAACTTTCGTCCCAATTGACACCAGACTCCTATGTGTAGACAACTAAGACCTAGGTGTTGATTTTACGGAGGGAGGAAAACCGGAAAACCCGGCGAAAAACCCGCGGAGCACAGCAGAGACCAACTAAACTCTACTCACATAAGTCCCAAGCTGGTGGAGTGCGGTGTTATTCCCAAACGGTCACCCATCCAAGTACTAACCCCGTCCGACCGGGCTTAACTATTGGTGAGAGGCAGCGCCCTAACAGCACACGCCACCCGTGCTCCAAAATGAAGCCAACGGCGGCCATGTTGGAGTGACCACCTATATAACTACTGTGGCGTTGGAGACATGTTGGAAGGCATTCTGACATTTTCTATTTAATGTTAGTGAAGGGACACATTGGTTGGACAGTTATTTGATGTCGGTCAGTTTTGCTTTCCCTCTCAGATTAGCCATTGAATTTGTAATGAGGTCACTCCAATATGGCCACCGTTGGCTCTAATTATCTGGTGAGAAAAGCCAACTGTGAAGCGTCAAATTAAGTTCAGGTTTTTGTGCATTTATGGTTAGCAAAGTAAATATATTGGCCAGACTCTAAACCTATTAGGTTTTTGTGCATTTATGATTAGCAAAGTAAATATATTGGCCAGACTCTAAACCAATTTCGCAAGTGTCTCAGTTTGATTTGCTTGCACAATCGCAGTTTCTAATGATCTCTGGTCAATGCAAATATGCTGGTTTCAAAATCAGCTCATCCGACACAACAGAAAACTCGATCCAGTCCTATTTTTCAGATCAGTGGTCTTGTACAGTAATTACTCCTATGGCACGATTGGAAATTGTGGCTGTCGATGACGGGGACCTAAAGGCGGATTTCCATTCAACTTCTTTTGTCGAGCGAGCGACTTTTTGCGATCGCTTCCTTTGTTTCATGCTTTCTCGGGTGGAACGGAGCCGGTCCAGGGCCCATAAGACAAAAGAAAGCGATCGCAAATCGTCGATCGCGCGACAAAAAGCACTGAATGGAAATCCATCTTTATCCAGGCTGACCTGTTTTAACTGCGCATGCGTACAACGAATATCTTGCGTGTAAACGTCGTCAATACACGGCCGACAAGGAGCGAGGACACCCCGAGCTCAAAGTCAAACATTTCCGCTCAAAATCGTCGCTCGTCCATAATTCTTCGACGAGCGCATAGCACGAAGGTTGGGCTTGCCATAGAATACGGTTTGTTGACAACTCGTTGAATTTTCGCGATGTACGAACCCATTACCCTTCTCAAATTCATCAGTTTCAAATGTGCTCAGAACTCACTTGAGCCAGCACGCACGTGGGCTGCAAACTGCCCCATGAAAGTGGCCGATTTTCTATGCGACTTCCGATTGTGATTCATCAATTAATCAATTTACACGGTACCGGTCGAATTCGGAACTGGTCTCGAATTCGTACAATTCCGCCTCTTTACACCAAAGAAAAATTCGGAACCGTTCTCAAATTAGTACGGTTCCGCCTGTTTACACGGCGAAATAGGACGAATTCGAGACCGGTCTCAAATTTCTAACACCTTTCAATACTCAAGAGTAAGGGCTCACCGTGAAACGTTTTAGAAGGAAACATCCAATTGTTCATATATAGTTTTTTTCTATCGAGCCACCTTAATGGAGCGTCGTCGCTATTCATATGCTAAGCCTCGAGATGACGGCAGCTCTGTCTTATGATCCTGCTTCAAAAACTTTCGCTGGACGCAAAGGATTAGGGTAAAACGTACATGCCGCCACCTTTTTTCCTACGATAGATTCTATTGTACGTTCGTTCTAATATTTAATCAACGTCCTCACCCACTGCATCCAGCTTCTTCAAATTTACGAAGTGTAATCGACGGAGACTAAAAAAATAATAATTTATCGTCACTGTTTGCCCATAGTTAATAGAAAATATACATGGTTTGGAAACCCGGCAAACTTCAAAGCGGTTAACAATCAAGCTACGATTCATCTTGAAAGGTACATGAAGGTGCCAAATCTTTTGTTTTAGGTTTATTAATATTTAAACAGTACGGTTGAGTGATTGAACCCAAACGTTGCTATTGGATGATTGCTTCATTATACAGAAAACACAATATGTTCAGTAACCATGAAAGTGCAAAAACTTCCATAAACCTGAACAAAAACATAAAACAATGACTTTTGTGAGCTTCCAAACCATGTATATTTTCTATTAACTATGGTTTGCCTAAAATTTAACAAAAAATTTTATACATTGACGCACAACTACGATAACTGGAAAAAAGCATTAAAAATAAATGTAACGACAAAGCAATTTTGCTTTGTCAATCAGAGAGTTAAAGTGATTCTCTTGTGAAGATATTGTTAGTAATGTTACTGCATAATCTTAAAGATATTATGGTAGTTGGTAATTGTGCAAAGTTTCATTTCGAAATTCTCTAAAACAAAGTTTTTTACGCGTGAAGCTTGTATTTTGAAGCGCCGGCATTAAAGTATTATTATCAGGGCGCTTATATACGGGGCGGTGCAACGCGCTCATATCACGCTGATCGATGTGTGATGCACAAAAGGACGAGCGTGCTTCTGAGCAAAAGTTGATCAAAAGTGGATTTTTGGACACTGTGATATTCTCGCTGTTTTTTCTTTAACTATGTAATTTCGGAGGAACCTTTTGCAATGTACCGACGAAGTACTTATTCGTTTAATGTATGAATATTTGTTTGGCGTAAAAAGTTGTACTATAAAGGAGTTATTATGGATAATGACTCGATTTTTTGATGACTTCTATTGAGGGAAAATTTCATTAAAAGATTTGAGCATGTTAACAGGTCGTCCACGCCTAGGAATTCAGGTATGTTGAAGACTATAATAGTGTGGTTATATCTTAAAGTTTTCATAAAAATCGGAGTTGATTATTTGGAGATATAGCGTTCGGATGTTAGGTATTTTTATGGTTTAACTCTTGCCTGTTTAGTTCCTCAATTGCTGCAAGAGAAGTAAACAAAACTTATAGTTTTGCCATGTTACGATTCTTAGTAATTATATCAATAACTTTATCGGGTTTTTGAAGCATTAGATTAGAATAACTGTAAGCTGTAAACAAATTTTACTCTCCGATCAATTTATTACAATACGACTTGCTGGGACGCATGCCGAGCGCATTATGTGATAAAAGTTCGTCCACACCTTGTAATTTTGTCATCAGATAGCCAAGGTGACTTCTTGCTAGGTTTCGTTGAGAAAATGCAAATTGGAGTTGATGATTTCTTGATATTCAATTGGAAAGATGACCTACCAGCTAAAATTCAATGCAAGATGTTGTCTTCTATCGAACATGGCCGAATGATAACGTGCACAAACAAAGATTTCCAAAGACTTCTTGCGTCATTTCTCTTGCGAAAGCAACGGTACGGTTCATATTTTTCAGCAACATATTTGTTCATGTTTCAGCAACGACTCCGAATTTTTGGGAGTAACACCAGAGAATATATTAGCTGAATCTACTGATATATCTTATGGCTCGGCAATTTCATCCACGTCCTCTTCTAAACTCAACTAAGAGACTTCCACATCAAGCGTATTTTACCCGTCGCTATGGTGACAGGGGCTTGTTACCAGTCCTCTGCATCACACATCGATCAGCGGGCCCATTGCCGTTTCACCGCCCCCTATATAAACGCCCTGATTATTATATATACAGAACTCGCGATCAAGCTCTCGGCAACGCCCTCCGTGGCTCAGTGGTCAGAGCATTGCACTAGAATCGCAACTGTCGTGGGTTCAATTTCTGCCGGAAGGCCTGTGTAGTTGCATTTTTCGCAACTGGTACCGGTTTGGTCTTAAAATGTATATATTCAACACTCGAATTTTCCTTTACCCAAAATCCTTAGAACACACTATGTAATCGAATGAAATGCCCAATATTACTTATAATATACCCAACTTCCTTCGAATTATTTTGATTATTATTATTTTCAAATAAGACATACTTAATTTCCGTTTCATAAGCACTTGAACATAATGAATACAAAATTTTACATATAGACTGAAAGCCAGCCGCCGATCTCATCTCGTTCTCACTCGTGAGAGAGACGTCTGATAATGGCGTCTAATGACGTCACTCACCAAGAAACCTGGTAGTGAAATTTGATTGGTTGACATGTATCTAATTTGGGATAATTATAGAATTAGAAAATCTGATTGGTTGAGATGTATCTAATTTGGCATAATTATAGAATTATAGAATATAATAAACAATCTGAATTCCTTCCATCTTGTCAATATAGTCTAAAAACCAGACGGCGACTGGTTTTCAGACTGCAGAATACTCTCAACTTGGTGGCTATTTAATGCAGGACTGTGATATTTTGGACTCCGATGCCGATGGACTTTCATGCTGACAACTTTTGAATGGTTCCGAGGGGGAAAGCGATGAGTACAGCAAGTGGAATGTCATATAATTTGCGCGCGGCATCTTGTCGGTTGTGGAACATATAATAAACTTCTTATTAAAATGCCTATGAAGCGAAAATTAAGTCAGTCTTATTTGAAAGAACACTTAAAATGTTAGAGTAACATCTTTTGCACTTTTTCGCTTCTTTGCTTCGTTCTTGATATATTTCAGTTCGTTTGACATGCAAATTAAACATTTTGACGTCATGACGTGCATAAAGAGTTATCGAAAAAAGTGATATATCTTTGATATTGTCAAATATAATTACCTGAAAATCCACATGTTTAGTGTTCTGGGCGAAACACACCCACATGCTTCCTTTGAATTAATTTGGTTTGATAATAGCAAAGCTATATAACGTTTTTCGATAACTCATTATACACGTCATGACTTCAAAATGTTTAATTTGCATATCGAACAAACTGAAATATCTCAAGAACGAAGCAAGGAAACGAAAAACTGCAAAAGATGTTACTCTATCATTTTAAGTGTTCTTTCAAATAAGACTGACTTAATTTTCGTTTGCACTTTAACCTCGACTGCTTGGTCATACGAACCTCGCTCTACAGTACGAGCTCAGTCCGTATACTGCCAAGACTTCGGGCTGATATTTTCCCATAATGACCGGACTCTCCGTTAGGCAAAAAAAAAAGGTATTCTGTTTCTGGTCAGGGCACATGCCCAAAATCGACGCGGTGACGCGGGTTTGTTTGGGGTTTTTTTCCCCTGTTTGTTTGTTTTTGCCAAGGCAAACCTTGACTGAACAGACATCTGAAACATGTTGAGTATTCTTATAATATACTTGTCACGTGGTATACTGAACATGTAGCATGAACACAGGATTGAAATATGAAGCCTTCAATCAGTGCCCGCAAACATACCAGCGGTTCTCATAGGAAACATTGGTTGAGAATAGACCGATCAAATATTTAATATCCGCTGGTGTCATTTGTAGTCAATTAATATTAAAAATGTTAAAAAAAGTATCGACGCGCAAGAAAAAAGATGACGCGCGCGCTGACCAGAAACAGAAGACTTTTTTTTTTGGCCTTAATAAGAAGTTAGTAATTTGTAAAAAGGAATATCAAGCGGCTAAGCTCTTCCCAATTAACATGAAGGACTAAGAAGGGCCCTTGTGATACATTTATTTTAGCAACGTTAGAGTGAAAACCGCTCGCTGATGCATGTTTACCTCCAAAATGGCGGCAATAATATCCCATTGAGTTGAAGAATACTCTCCTGGATATCCAACCTTAAAAAAGGAGAGAAAAATATTGACCATTGGGAAAATGTGACTGACCGATATAAGTAACCCCTTAATAAAATCTTGGTTTATATTGGCTAATAGGTATTATTATGCCCACAACTTAAAGCCATAAGGCCAATGGCAAAAATGGTTAATATATAGTTCGAAAGTCTTTAAATGAGTAGCTAAACAAGATATAACCTTGGATTCAGCCGTCGTCGAGCACAAGATTGCAAAACCAAAGACAATAGTTACTGTCGTGGCAATAGAAGCGTTCCCAAAATATCGTTGTAATATATTCCTCAAGTTGACCAATTCATTAATTGGATGAAAATTATTACTAACTTCCTGTTTTGAATTTGATTGGTTTTTGGATTTTAAACAACCAATAAGAAACAGGATTATTTTCCAAACACCAAAAAAATAGGGAGGGAGGGAGGGAGGGAGGGAGGGAGGGAGGGAGGGACGGACGGACGGACGGACGGACGGACGGACGGACGGACGGACGGACGGACGGACGGACGGACGGACGGACGAAGGAAGGAAGGAAGGTAAGTAACTGGGTGGGTATGTGGGTAAGAAGGTAACGTGTGTGGGTACAAAGGTAGGTAGCAACATCGTCCCCAGGGGTTGGGTATGACCCTACCTACTTACGTTATGTAAGTAGATACGAAGGTCGGTAGGTAGGTACAGGTGCGTATGTTGCTGAGCACATAGGTATAGGTAGGTAGGTAGGTAGGTAGATAGATCTCAAATAATTACGTTCCCACGATTTTGCATGACACATTATTTGTAAACTTTCTAAGTGCATAGTACTGACTAATTGCGCCAAGCTGATAATAAAGTTAAAAACAAAGCAATTTATTTAAACTTACGTTTATTTCTCTGATAATTTCGTCATCGACATCCTATAACGAAACAGCTTCTTTTAAATCCTGAGCGGGCTTTACTAACTTCTTATTAACCGAACGCGAGGTCTTTACAGAGAAATATCGGACCGAGGTCTTTTTGGTACAGACCGAGCCCGTAGGGCGAGGTTTGTACACAAAGACCGAGGTCTGATGTTTCTCTGTAAAGACCGAGCAAGCGAGGTTAATAAAAAGTTTATTATATGGCATTGTGAAACAACAAACCTTACATTTATACCTTGTCATGATACGTACTTTAGTCAGTTTAGTGTGACCTCGTTTTCAATGTTGTTGCTTTTGTTGTCGTCGCTTTCGGACTCCTAAACTCGCTTCCAGATTGCTCTCGTCCCAATCATACATAATTTAGTCCTCAGGTTGTTGAATTACAAAATTCTTGTGGTTTTCTTTCGTTGTATAGTTGCAAACAACATGGCTGATAAGAAATTTGTTTGGTTTTTTTCCGTAATGGACCGCTGGTCCATTACGGGAAAGTAATGGACCACTAAAAATGTTTCTAAGCCAATCACAGCGCGCTATTTCACCGGAAGTGACGCTTGCCATATAATAAAAACCAGTAAAGAACGGTCATTACAGAAAATGAAAAACGAAATCAGAAAATTGAGCAAGACAAGCTAACGTGACCTTCAGGTTTCGTGAAAATAAATTTATCGCAACGCAAATTTAAATATGAAAGCGTTTGACAGTGTTTACAATGACTGGTTGTTTGAAATTTTCTTTGAAAGTCGGTTATTTCGGTTTTGCAGCTTGTCTCCTCGACATTCAATAAATAGACCTAAAAATGCATTGCATACCATATAATAAAAACCTATTATTATATGGCAGCAGCGCTGAGAGGTCCGAATACGGAAATCCTGTAATTTGATTGGTTCATAAGCGGTCGGATATTTCCCGTATCCGCCCGCTCAGAGCGGAAGCTGCCGTTCGAGACCGTAAGTTAATTTTATAAACAAAATGGCAGTCATGTCAGTATATCGGCAACAAGATGGATTATAATTTCAGAACTACTCATTGTTGAAATATATCGTGCAGGTATGTTGTTAGAAATTTTGTAAGCTTTCATTTGATGTATATAGTTCGAGTTTCCACGTTTTGTGAAAGTTTTTAAAATGTCCAAAACGTTCGCAACATTTTTCGTAATAATATAACATTTACTTCTCACAAGTATTAGAATTTCAGATGATTTTTTATTCAACAACTTAACGTACGATCTTGAGCAATATGTCAAACAAAAGCAATTAAAAAATTCTATTTGGGGTAGAAAGTTCAGGATTCTAACTCAACGGAAAGTACTTTAAAAATGGGAAAATGTCTGTCATTTTCGTTTAGTTCGCAAGAAAGATAGATCGAGTTTTCACAGAATGTTCACAACATTTATGGCCATATAATAAACTACTTATTGACCTCGCTTGTTCGGTCTGTACTAGTGAAATATCGCCGCAACTCGCTGCGCTCGTCTCGGTCCGTACTAAAAAAACATCGGTCCGATATTTCACTAGTACAGACCTCACGCTCGGTCAATAAGTAGTTAATATTAACCTCGATCCTTGGTAGGTTTTACGGCAATATTATCTTGCTTTTGATATTTTCGCACGTCAGAAACCAATAACAGTCCGCAATTTTACTGGAAATAACCTGTGCCATATCATAAAGGAACTTTAGTTACCAATTCACAGAGTAGATAAGTATAATTGTTATATAGCTAGAGTTTCACTGGATGCAACGATGACTGTCATTGGTTGGTTTGTGGTCACATGACCTTAGCAAAATTTCAATGTCTACCAAGCGGGCAATAATTGAGAACTTACTGCCTGCTCGGTCAATAAGTTTTCAACTGTTCGCGCTAGAACTTTTAAGTCTTCACGGCATCCTATAAACGAAAGCTTGTTTGGTACGAAAAAAAGAATATTTATAGGTCCTCAAAGCATGTGTGAAGATTAACTGGAGAAATGTATTGCTGTTCTTTTGTTCTGAGACTTATATTTGTTTGGTTACAGTGCAATTACGGAGCCAGGCGAAATGTTTTGGTAAGTCTTTATAGCGTTTATCTTTTGTGTACTTTCCCTTGATAAACGTCGAAATTATTCAGCGAAACTCAAGCTATATAACAAAACACTTAATGTCTGATCCCTAGGGAAACAGTTAGTTTTGTTTTCCCTCGAGTCTCGATGAAATATCAAGACTCTCGGGAAAACAAAACTGTTTCCCTCGGGAGCAGACATTAAGTGTATATTACATAATCTTTTGCAAATGAGAGGCCTGACGAGAATGGGTTCCTAATGCATTTATCACTGTCCTCTTGTATGGCTTTATTAGTGCCATTGGGCTTTTTATTGCTTTGTTATTACCGTCATGGGGCCATCTATGGCCTTTTCAATTCACTACCATGGGTTCTTTTTACGGTTTGATAAAATATGACAAACATGAGGGGAGATACATAGGGGCCTACAAATATTTTTTTGGCCCCGGGGCCCAAAATTTCTCTCGGCAGACCTGCAAATGAGGCAAAGTTGTCGAGTAGATTGACTTTCTCTTCAATTTGCCGGCAGTTGTAGCACATGAAATAATAAACAAAGATAACAGATACACGTCACTCGAGCAACCAACCTTGTAAGCACATTTCATCAAATTGTCTTTCTCTCGCTCACGTTTCTTGTGTTTACTTTTACTTTCGTTCGACTTAGATTGCTGAAAAAAGAAAAAGAAAATAATCATTGTGTTAAATTCAAACTGCTTATTTTGCCAATTAGACCCAGTCTAATTGGCAAAATAAGCACATAGTCCGTCATCCAATCTCAATAAGGCAGATGAAATATGAATTATTTTATTAATACAGCTACATCGCATTGCACTCATCAGCGTAACCTCTCGCTTGTTCAACAAACCAGACAAAAACCAACCAACCAATCCATCCAGCCATCTTATTCATCCATCCATCCATCCATCCATCCATCCATCCATCCATCCATCCATCCATCCATCCATCCATCCATCCATCCATCCATCCATCCATCCATCCATCCATCCATCCATCCATCCATCCATCCAACGAACCAACCAGCCAACCAATAATCCAAGCAACTATCCAAGCAACCGTCCACACAACCAACCAGGCAAATAAGCAACCAACCAACCATCCTACAAACCAACCAGCCAGCCAGCAAACCAATAATCTACGCAACTATCCAACCAACCAACCAACCAACCAACCAACCAACCAACCAACCAACCAACCAACCAACCAACCAACCAACCAACCAACCAACCAGACAGACAGACAGACAACCCGTCAGCCAGCCAGCCAGAAAACCAATACTCCAAGCAACTACCAACCAAGCAACCAAAGAACCAACCAAGCATGCAACCATTGAACCATCCAATAAACCAACCAGCCAGCCAGTAAACCAATAACCCAAGCAGCTATCCAACCAACCATCCAACCAACCAACCAACCAACCAACCAACCAACCAACCATCCATAAACTAACTAGCCAATCACTGCAACCCAAACAACAAAGCAACTCATCAAAGTATACAACAATGTTGCTTACCATTGTCAGAAATTCCAAAAACAACGAATAAGGCCTCATTGTTCTTTTCTTCAACTGATGAAGTCTATCCAAACAATTGACAGCGGAGCTAGCACGACTAAAAACAACAAGAACAACAAAACATTTAGTGGTTGTCAATTAGATTTAACTTAGATGGATCTAAAATTGACCTATATCAAAAGCAATCTGAATGTGCACGAAAACAAACTTAGATGGATCTTAGATCGATCTAACTCCCTAGTGTGAAGGTTAAGGACGACAGCTCTTAGAGGGTGATTACATGGAGACTTTCAGCCCGGGATGAAATGTCAGCCCAGTTAGGAAGGCTGAGTTTTTATTGCGATTACATGAGCGATTTCAACCTGGGTTGAATCAATAACTCGTAGGAATTCGAAGAATATTTGTTTTGCGGCTGCGTAGTGACCACCCGATGATTCCATCCCGTAACGGGAACTGGGCTGAACTTCAACCCGCGGGCTAAACTTTCACCTCGGGTTGAAATGTTTCCATGTAATCGCTTAATAAGAAGACGGCTGGGTTGAAATTTCACCCTTTATCGACCACTGTAGCCTTTAGTATTTTACTCTGGCTAACGCCAGACGATTTTACTCGTCAATAGACCTCCTGGTCAGTATAGGGTTATTATTATATGGCACAAGTTACTTCTGTTGAAATCGTGTGTTCTCATTGGCCGAGACGTGTCACGTGCCGGTCGATTATTTTCCGTAATCGACCGGTCGATTACGGATATTGTCAGCCATGTTGTTTGCAACTAAACAACGAAAGAAAACCGCAAGAATTTTGTGAATTCAACAACCTGAGGACTAAATTATGTATGATTGGGACGAGAGCAATCTGGAAGCGAGTTTAGGAGTCCGAAAGCGATGACAACAAAAGCAACAACATTGAAAACAATGAGTTTATGTCACACGCTCGAGGTCACACTAAACTGACTAAAGTACGTATCATGCATAACAAGGTATAAATGTAAGGTTTGTTGTTTCAAAATGCCATATAATAAACTTTTTATTAACCTCGCTTGCTCGGTCTTTACAGAGAAATATCAGACCTCGGTCTTTGTGTACAAACCTCGCCCTACGGGCTCGGTCTGTACCAAAAAGACCTCGGTCCGATATTTCTCTGTAAAGACCTCGCGTTCGGTTAATAAGAAGTTAATAAACTATCTCAATTAACCCTTTATCGACCACTGAAGCCTTTAGTATTTTACTCTGGCTAACGCCAGACGATTTTACTCGTCAACAGGAGACCTCCTGGTCAGTATAGGGTTTACCGGGTTAACATTTCCATGTAATCGAACCCTTAAAGTCTTCGTTAAGGTTTGCAAGGTCATTCCGGTAAAGCGCTCTTAATTCGTCAGAGTTTATGCCACAAAAATAAAATAGATATCGTTAGAAAGCTATTAATTTGTAGAATACAATGTTGTCTTTGATTTTGCAATAAACACAAACCAATAGTCGTGAATTTTTAAATTAAAATCAGAGGGCTTCACTCGGGGCGACTCAAGTACAGCGTTTTATTTTCTTCAAAATCTTTTTTTTTCAGGTTTAATTCCTAGATAAATTTCCAGCAAAACGGTGTCAGCGTTTTTTGAATGTCGAGTTTTGCTGATTTTATTTACGACCAAAGTTGAAAATGCTGTTTTTCGACCAACATTCGGACAAAATAAGTCATTAAATCGAAACCAGGCAATAAATAAAAAAACGCTGACACCGTTTTGCTGGAATTTTATCTTGGAATCAAACTGCGAAAAAAATTTCTGAACAAAATGAAACGCTTTGTTCTTAAGTCGCCCCGAGTGAAGCCCTCTGGTTTTACTTGAAGAATTTACAACTATTATTGACTTGTGTTTATCGCAAAATTAAATACAACATTGTACTCTACAAATTAATAGCTTTCTAACGATATCTATTCTATTTTTGTAGCATAAATTGAGAGTGCTTTATGGAAATGACCTTGCAAACCTTAACGAAGACCTTATAAGGGCCTGTTTATATGGGGGCGCGTTACATGACGAGCTCCCGGTCGGTAAAGTAAAGACTGTTTTTCCCACCGCAGTGTTTATATGGGACCAGAGTTGGAAAAAAGCTGCGGGTATGCGGGTACCACCCGGAGGAAGGTTTACTTTAGTGAGGAAGGTTTAAAGTGAAAGCACGTGAAACAACACATTCGGTAATCTGAGAAAGTTACAATTGATCAAGCAAGGTGTCGAGAAGAAAAGCGATTTGCAGCAAAACACTGGCTAACCAACAATTATGCAGCACTGGCAGTGGCAGCAGTTACATGTGTGAGACATGTACGCAGATGTCTGCTGTGATGTCTGTATCTTCCCAGCAGTCGAGGGTATAGTTAGTAGGCTGTCAGTCAGCAGCGGTCAGTTATTAGTAGCTATACCTAGGAAAACCTATAGAAAACCAAGGTACTGTAAAAGTCACGCAGTATTTATGAACGTTGCAAAACAAAAATTCTCGCTATATATTTTGAGGAAGGTTATCTTCACTTAAAAACCCATCCGGAGGAAGGTTGAATACTTTTTCCAACTCTGTATAACTCGCCCTGGCGAGAACTCGGCAGTGACAGCTGGGATCTCGGCAAGGCGGGATAAACATTTCCCCATATAAACACTTTTGCCCGGGTAACTCGGCATAGCGGGATGAATTTCCTATATTCGTTACTTCATGTCACTTTCGTTGATGAGAATCATCTCAAATATTACAACCCGCCAGGTAACTCGCTTTCATATAAGTGCAGAACGTAAAGTTTATCCTGGCAAACAGGGTAACTCGGGGTAACTCGGCTGGACGAGTCCCTCAAGCCGGTTTTCCACTGGGCGATTTTTTTGGCACGAAGCGACTTTCTTTTGTTCGAATTCAATAGATTTCTGATTAGTTCCAGCACATAGCTCATGAGTCAAAAGAAAAAGTTGCTTCGCGCGAAAAGAGTCGCCTGGTGGAAAACAGGTGTGACGCGAAATTTCTGACTTGCGAAATTTCTGACTTTTGTCGTTCTGCTCATGCGCAGACACGCGCATGATTGACTTCCGGTCAGAAATTTCGCAACTCTTCAAGCTTCATGAATCAGAAGTCCTTTTTCGAAGATATCTTATCTGTAAATGGCGAAATTTCCAACTGACACTGTCACTGGCTGTCTTGGTGTTGCTTCAACAAAGCCTGAATCGAAAATCTGTAGACATAAGGTATGTAGAACTCAGTTCAATTCGATCGGACTGTTGCATGTTTTATGTTGTGTCGATACAGACTGCAGAGTCGACGATACTAGTATATAATTTATTAGTTTTCCTCATTATTTTAACTTTTGCAGGAGAAGAATCATTCTCTTATACTATACTATAATCAATGTTTTTGAATGTTGTTGGTAAATATAGACTTCTGTGCAAGATCATGAAGTCAGGACGCAAGGCTCCTCCCCACTTCGCTAATCTTGACAAGGTCACCAAAAAAAAGGCCATTCACACGCTCTCTGAGTTCTCTAGAAACTTTGTGTATGAAGGTATGACATTAACGTAATGGCAATTCTTAAGTGTGTCATGTTTTTTTGTGAATACTATTTATATTGAAACAACTTATTTTCTCATCAATATAGTTGTTATTATTTACTTGAGTGGATGGATAATCTGTGATTTATTTAACTTTGCTTGGTATCATTGGCAATGGATAATATATGAATTATTTTATCCTTACTGGGTATCTTTGCTTTGTATCATTGGCAATGGATAGTCCGTGAATTATTTTATCCTTACCGTGTATCTTTGCTTGGTATCACATTTGATATTACCTGTATATTACCTACTATAATGTATATATGTAAATAATTATGTAAATACAAATTAAAGATTTTCCTGTCTAATCGACACCGACAACTTATAAATTTTACAGTTATTACATATTATTATAGCAATAAACGTATTGCGATGTGGGTAAATAAGTATCTGTCGACCTAAAATGAGAATGAAACTTCTCGACCTTTCAAGGAAATACGCTTCATAATGGTCAAGAAGTTTCATTTCATTCGAGAGAAACTTACTCACTCGTATTGTATTATTCCTACAATCGAGTAATAAATTTATTGTTGGAAATTACTACCACTTATACCCAGTAGTGGATGGACACTGGACTAAATATTTGGGCGGTGAGGTCAAAGTTCATACTGACAAAAGGGTTTTTCTCATTCCAAGGATGGTAATGAGGAGGGGGGGGGGGGGAAGCCCTAGTAATTTAGAGTAATAGTATTCACCCCTCTTCCACCTGGTACACCCCTGCTTATACACTTCAATATTAAACACTTGAGGTTTAACTGGTTAGGCATATTATACCCCACTGTGTTGTACATGGTGGTTTTGCACAAATGTATTTACAAAACATGCCTGGACAAAGATAGTAGTTGGCCACAGTCATTAAACATCAATTGCAAGCATGTGTAACTGATTTTCCAAAGATTAAAATAATAAAAGTTCCATTAACTAATAAACAGCAAATACATGTCCTACCATGGATTTCTGTCAAGGAAGAAGCTATATAAAAACCAATGACATATTTCTGAATGTTTCAAAATCTATTTCTTTTAGTCTTTGGTTTGTTTTTATAGTGTCCACTGTCCTGCTATCTGTCTGTCCTTCGTCAATAAACGCTTAATAATTATTAATCTTTCCATATAAACTTTAATGAAACAAACATCCAGCTTTATACTGCATCAGCCAGACGGTTCTGTCGACTGTAATAGTTCAGATACCCTTAATCTGGCTTACAGTGAAAAGGTTAAAAAACGCTTCATTGTTATATTTTTAAGAAGTTATTATTGGCCATTTAGCAGGGTGAATGCAATACAAAATATAAACACCATATGTACATACAATATTTTCCTAGTAAATTCGTTTGAATCGTTTCGAGATCTATTTTCGAGTTTCGACCGAGTCAGATATTTCGCAAGCGTCATTTATTTCGCGCCCACACGCGCGAAGTTTATGACGCGTCACGCTAGGTAAGAAATTTCGCAGAGGTCAGAAATTTCGCTTGACACCGGCTTGAGAAAGCTAATGTTAGGCTGGATTTGCACTTGACGAAAAATGTCGTACGAAGCAACATTTTCTTTTCTCGTAAACTCTCGTGCAGGTGGAACTAATCAGCCAAGACAAAAAAAAAGTGGCTTCGCTCGGAAAATATCGCCTAGTGGAAAACACCTTTAAGGCGGTTTTCCACTAGGCAAAAAATGTCGCGCGAAGCGACATTTTCTTGTCTCGCAAGCTCTCGAGTGGAACTAGTTAGCCAAGACAAAGGAAAAATGTCGAGTCGGTCGACAAATGTCGCCTAGTGGAAAACCGCCTTTTCCACGAGGCGGAATTTTGTGCGCGGAGCGGAAATTTTCTTTGTCTTGTGATTTCTCGGGTGGAACTAATTAGAAAAGACAAAGAAAAATTCTGCTCCGCGCGCAAAATTCCGCCTAGTGGGAAACCTGCTTAATTGCACCCTCTTTCGACAATGTGTTCACTTGAGGTGTGAAATCAATGGGATTGTTTTCACGCGCGTAAACAAAGGGTGGCCCCATTAGGGTAGTGAAACAGTACGAAATGTTTGGATAGAATTAAAGCTAAAATCCCATAGGATGGTAGACCAATATGCCGCATTTCATTGTTTCGGTACACCAATATATGACCGTCGTGGCGTAAGACGAAAACAATCTATAGAACCCCAACATAAACCCTGAACTTAATCTCATCCTAAGAGTGTGTAATAACCCCTTTTGTGCAAGTTTGAAGCACCCCTTTCTAAAGATGTGTTCACTTGATGTGTGACCTAACCCCAATATAAAGGCGGTTTTCCACTAGGCGAAAAATGTCGCGCGAAGCGACATTTTCTTTTGTCTCGCAAGCTCTCGAGTGGAACTAATTAGCCAAGACAAAAGAGAAATGTCGAGTTGGTCGACAAATGTCGCCTAGTGGAAAACCGCCTTAATGCCTGAGCCTAATCTCACACATATTGCACCGTCTTGGGGAGAATGAAGCACCCACTGCTGAATGCCACTTGATGTATGAAAATTAATAGAACCTAACCACAACATAATGGCCGAATTTAATTTCAGAGGAGAGTTGCACCCTCTTGGGGAGAGTGAGGCACCCTCTTTCGAAGATATATCCATTTAATGTGTGGAAACAAGTAGAACAATAGTTAGTGGAGGGAGATGGTTTGGAAACCCGGCAAAAGTCATTGTTCTAAGGTTTTGTTCAATTTGTCTAATTTCACGGTCACTGAACCGCATTGTATATTCTGTATAATGAAGCAGTTATCCAATAGCAACGTTTGGGTTTAATTAGTGCAGTCCTTCATCGTCACGTGTGGTAAGTCTTTTGTTCGTTGTGTAGTCCATCGTCACGTATCCATATATAATTTCCTTTCTTCAACCAATTGCCTTCCTCCAACATGAACACAATCTTATACGCGGAGAAAGGCTGTCCATCAACAGCCCAAGAAGTTACAACCAATTACCCTTAGTCTCGATATTTATCGACAACGGTCCTTGGAGAAAATTGTGGGGTGCACGGTAAAGTTCAATACATCAATTGGCGCACGCGTATTCCAATTTAAAGGACATTGGCAATAAAAATGAAGTTTGTCAAATTTGAAAAAAACTCGTAAAATTGTACAACTTTTTTGTATCTTTCTTCGTTTTTAAAATACTTGAGTTTGTTTCTCATGTAAATTAGATGATCTCTGACGTCAGGAGCAGGGTACAGTATTTTCTTACATTACAAAATCGCTTACACCTGTATGATTGCTCAACATAAAATGTTCAGTGTCACAAGGCGTTTTTATGTACACAGTTTCAAGTTATTTCGTTAAACAAACTTGGATATATAGTTGATTTTGCTACGTGTGAAAATACCGTACCCTGCTCCTGACGTCAGAGACCATACAAACTGGAATATCTTGAAAACGAAGAAAGATACAAAAAAGTTGTAAAAGATCTTCTATTACAATTTTACGAGTTCTTTCAAATTAGGCAAACTTAATTTTTATTGCCAATGTCCTTTAACATTTAAAAGTTTGATAAACACAATCTAAATTTTACCCTCTTTCTTGGCGAGTTACTTGAAAACATGTTGCAATATTCATTAAAGTAGGCAAACAGTGCGTGTGACTGCTGCATTCTGGTGGTAAGAGGGTGTTAGCCTATCAGAGAGAAAAAGAAATGTATAGACGATGGTAATTAGTGAGATTGCATATGAAGATTGATTAAGCTTGATTTCCATATAGTTGTAATTGTTGTATTTCAGTCGGCAACTGTCGCCGATCAAGTCTTACAACAATTACAACTTAATGGAAACGCTTGTTGTAATCCAATCGGCGACAGTCGGCGACTGTTGTAGAAGTTGAATCAGGTTCAACTTCTACAACAATTATAACAGTCGTCGATGCAATAACAGTTAATGGAAACATCAATCGCCGACAGTCGGCGACGTTTTGCTAGATGTTTGCAACGTAAAACACAAAATTACTTACCAAATCGGCCAAATCCTTTCAAAAAACCTTCGATTTTGTTAAAGAAGTCTACTACATGACTAGTTCGAAGACTTGAATGCCGTACGCCAGCTCAAATGTTTGCAACTGTCGTCAAACGTTCACGAAACATGAGATTTAAGCGGCGAAGTTACTGAACTTGTAAATAATGCTTGTTATATTTTGTTATATAAACTGTGAAAATGATCACAAACAAAGTTTTAGTTATTCAATTTGTTTTTGAATATCAAACTTAGCTCATCTGAACTTTGTCAAAACCGAGAAGTTCTCAGTCCGAGCGAATGGGCGATTTGAATTACAACAATTACAACTATATATGGAAACACGACTGTTGTAAAATATCGCAAACAATCGCCGATAAATAGCCGACTGAATTACAACAATTACAACTATATGGAAACCAGGCTTAAAACAAGAGTGTACGAGCTTGGTGTAATGTAACAGACGTTTAGTACACGTTCACCAAACACATGCAGATACTCAGAAAATGTGAGTTCCAGACTGGGGTCAAAGCTGCAGCCTTCCGCTTAAGAGGGGTGTCCGCTTAAAAAGGGTTGTAACTACAGTGTTTTATTAAAGAAATGGCCCAGGTGTTCGCTTAAAAGGGGTGTCCGTTAATAGGGGCCCGCGACTGTCCGTTAATAGGGTTCGATTTTTTCTTCAAAACGTAGGAACAGGCATGAAAACAGGTGCGTGTATATAACTTCTTTAAACCATGCACGTATTTGTAACGTATTTCTTATATCACTCGAGATGAAGAGGCGGCTAAGATAAACAGTAAATGTGCAGCCTCGGCGCTCTCTATCTATCGTAGCTCAATGGTTAAAGCGTCTAACCAATAATCTTGGGGAGCACGGGTGGCGACGTGCGCTGTTAGCGCGCTACCTCTCACAAAAAGTTCACAAAGTTAAGCCCGGTTATACGGGGTTATAGTACTTGCATGGATGGGTGACCGCTTGGGGATGACCTTGTTGTCGAGTTTGAAACTCATATGAGTGGGGTTGTAGTTGATCGCCTGTACTTCGAAAGTTTTTCGCCGAGTTCTCCGGTTTCCTCCCTTCGTAAAACAAACACCTATACATCGTAGCTGTGACTCGCGGTCTCACTGTTAATTTCAAGGAGTCATTTTAACTCCACCATAGGAGTTAAAATAACTCCTCTCGGGAGAGTAAAAAAATTGGAGTAAAATCTACTCCCAAGATGGAGTTAAAACTACTCCACTTTGGTATACATTCCAAAATTTACTCCACTGAGAGTCAATTTAACTCCACCGAAGGAGTAAAAATAACTCCACCAAAAGAGTAAATATAACGGAGTAATTTTTACTCCCTAATTTTTACTCCAGGAGTCATTTTGACTCCCCCAAAGGAGTAAATTTAACTCCACCAAAGGAGTAAATATAACGGAGTAAATTTTACTCCCTAATTTTTATTCCAGGAGTAATTTTGACTCCCCAAAGGAGTAAAAATAACTCCACCAAAAGATTAAATATAACGGAGTAATTTTTACGCCCTATTTACTCCAGGAGTCATTTTGACTCCGCCAAAGAGTAAATTTAACTCCCCCCTTAATAGCTTTTACATGTAGAATTCAAAATGGCGGCTATTCAACCAAATTGTTTACTGAATGTGCATAGTGATTTGCTTGTATTTGGAGGCTATACAAGTCGTGTGAACAAGAATTTACTTTGCGTGTTAATACATAAAGCTGACAAAGGACGAATATGGAGATATTCTATAATGCATTAATGCAGAGAAGCAAAAAACTTAGAAACGAGTGGACATAATTTCACGAACATTTATGCCTCATATTGGTAAAGTCTAATAATCTTAAATATAACTTTATTTACCGGGTTTATATTAAAATACATGTACCTTAGTACCCAACAAAGCATATACTGTAATTATATATGGGTGCATGGGTGCAGCAGTTTTTACTTTTAAACTATAAACTGTGGTGTGACCCTTTGTACATGACATGTAACTGTGGTAATTTATATACATCATCTTTAATGCACTCAATATCTTTATTATATACTAGTGCTTTAACCCATTAATGTGCAAGAGTCTAGCCTTGATGAGCAAAATTGTCTTGCGTTAGACAGAGTAAAATAACAAAGTAGGGTGCACAATGGGTTAACAAGAGACCTTGGCAGATAGTTTTGTCCAACCCATTAAGGTGCAAGAGTCTCCCCTTGATGAGTAAAATCATCTGGCATTAGAGTAAAATAACAAAGTACTGTATGGTGCATCAGGGCGCATTGCACCTTAATGTGTTGAGTCCGGAATTATAAGACCCAGTCTACATGACACAGGACAAGCTGGAATGCCCCAACTGCACCCTACTTTGTTACTTTTCTCTGTCTAATCCCAAACAATGTTGCTCATCAAAGGAAGGGCCTTGTGCAATAATAGTAAAGGGCTTATTCAACTGGTCGATTTTCTAGCTGCATTCACAGTAACATTACAGTACATAGCCATATTGGTTGATACACCTAGTTGCAAAAGAATATTGTTAAACAGCACTGTTCCAACCAATCAAAAGTATTGTTCTGATTGAAGATGCCATAGCAATCATCCTTTTGCCAAAGTTAATGAGTAGTAAAGGAATTGGCGAGCTACTAAAAATTTGTTTGGTAAGTGTTTGGTTGCATGATATTCAATACAGTATGCCATCTGAAAATGCAGAAAGTCAAGATCACAAGGCTCGAAGATACGAAAATTTCCAGGGGAGAATTTCCCTTGATGCCCCCCATCTACTGATGAATTCTTAAAAAAAGCACTGTGGGATACATTATAGACTACATGTTTGTAGTTAATGTTGATAACTACAGGCCCATCTTTTGAAATTAGCCCCCCTCCCACATTTCACCCACCCACCAGCGTCTATGACGAAGGGTAGATACATTGTACCATTGTGAAATTTAGAATTTTTTTCCCCTTAGGATGATGATTCAATCGATGCCATCATCAAAGATACAGTTGCCCCAAAACTAATTGGAGGGGGGCATGTTGGTGACAATGTGCCATTATATCTGGCTGCGGACGGAAAGGTGGTGCTGAAGCTGAACTCTGGAATGCCTGTGTCACAAACATTAGTATTGACTGTATTGTTAATTGCTTGTTATTATATATTTAATATTGAGTATGCTAGCAACCTTAAGAATGTATTCCTGGGTGATTATCTATGTAATTGACATGCAGTATTAGTAATACCGTAATGGATGTAAGTTTTTGTATACCATTAACCAGCATAAATAATTATAGATATTATAATCCTTGACCTTGTACCTATGACCAAAGTGTTATGTTTATTAAAATTTTCTTCCTTTATTTGTTGCAGTTTTACTATTTTTGCCTCCAAAATGAGAGCAAAATTAGAGTAATTTTCACACTCATAAGGAATAAAATTTACTCCAATATTTTTGACTCCCAAATGAGAGTAAAATTCTAAATTAGAGTACTTTTCACCCCCATAAGGAATAAAATTTACTCCACCTTTGGTATATTTTTGACTCCAAAATGAGAGTAAAATTCTAAATTAGAGTAGTTTTCACCCCCATAAGGAATAAAATTTACTCCAGTTTTGGTATTTTTTTACTCCAAAATGAGAATAAAATTAAATCAGAGTGTTTTTAACCCCCATAGGAATAAAATTTACTCCACTTTTGAGTTATTTTTTACTCCAAAATGAGAGTGAAGTTTTAAACTAGAGTATTTTTTACTCCTGCAAAGGTAAATATTACTCCATTAGTGAGGTAGAAAGTACTCTAAAAATGGAGTTAAAATGATGGAGTAAAATATACTCCCAAAACAGAGTCAACTGGTACCTTTTTTTTTTACTCCTTTTTTGGAGTAGTATCAACTCCTTAAAATTAACAGTGCTGAACTGTGTCGTATGTAGGCTGCCTGAAGCGTCTTTGATATGTCTCGACACGGACACGTTGATCTGCGTCCTTCGTAATTCAGCTGCTGGCTGCGAGTAAGAATGATTACCTCCCAGTCCAGCTATATTGTCCTTTAGCATTAGAATGTTGCAGGTTCATCATTGTCTGTCTATTTAAGCTTGACAAACGTCTACCAAACGTCTGTTATAAACCAGACTAGTATCAGCCAACTAGGGGACTATTACAAATCCAGCTTTTTCTGATTGGCCGAGCTACTAGCGGTCTATTGGTGATAGACCACTATAGTGGCGTTACTCAATAATAAACTGGAATACTCTTATTCTGACCAATCAGAAGCCACGAAATATTCACGCCGCAAGAAAAACGTGGAAACTAGGCTGAAAATCAAACATGGCGTCTTCCAAAATTTTTGTACGAGTGAAGAAAACATTGGGTCGTAAGTAACGGAAATTTATTCAGTTCGACATTTTCGAATAAGAAAATGAATTCGCTTATGCCTATGGAGTATATCTACACCATCTCGTGTTTTGTGAACGATTGTTTATCATATGCCATCGAATGGACTATCAGCTCATAGAAAACTCGGGTTCGTTGTCTAATTGTTAAATATAAGTCTATATATCTCAAATATCACAAAAATAAGTCCAATTAATATCACAAAAACGACAACAAATTATCACTCATAGACACTTTAACAAGTTTTGTTTCATATAAACTTTAACTACTCTTATAAAATCAAAGAGTTGCTCACCATGTGAAGTAGTTCTCCTAAAAGTATAGTGGCTCTTACTGATACCACATCTTCTGAAGTTGTGATTACTTGCACCAGACTCTGAGGTTAAATAAAGCATTGTTAGAAATAAAGTTTGACACTGTACCTTAATTTAACGTACTGTTTAATAAACGAGCAGGAGTGTTTTATCAGATATAAAGACACGAGGCGAAGCCGAGTGTTTTTATATCTGATAAAACACGAACTGCGAGTTTATTGAACGGCTTCAAAAACGAACCACTTGGTAAGTTCATTGGCGTAGTAAGTTTGAAAAATAATCTTGTCCGCTAAACCGAGAAAATCAAAGCTAAAGTTTATGTAAATCAGGAGATATCTTTATCACATATAAAGACACGATACGGTCATGATTTTGTTTTGTGTTTTCCTCATGAATTATTAATGAGTTTTTGAAGAACGAACTAACAATTTCAAAGCAAAATTGCTATTAAAATGCTATGATAAATAACAAAGTAACATCTTTTGCAGTGTTTTGTTTTCTTTCTTCGTTGTTGAGATGTTTTAGTTTGTTTGATATGCAAATTAAGGTCTTCGTTAAGGTTTGCAGGGTCATTTCTGTAAAGCGCTCTCAATTCGTCAGAATTTATGCCACAAAAATAAAATAAATATCGTTAGAAAGCTATGAATTTGTAAAATACAATGGTGTCTTTGGTTTCGCGATAAACACAAACCGTTAATAGTTATGAATTTTTTTAATTAAAACCAGAGGGCTTCACTTGGAGCGACTTAAGAACAAAGCGTTTCACTTTGTTCAAATTTTTTTTTTGCAGTTCCATTCCGAGTTAAATGTCCAGCAAAACGGTGTCAGTGTTTTTTTATTTGCCTGGTTTCGAATTTGACTTATTTTGTCCGAATGTTGGTCGAAAAACAGCATTTTAACTTTGGTCGTCAATAAAATCGGCAAAACTCGACATATCAAAAATCGCCGACACTGTTTTGCTGGAAATTTATCTCGGAATCAAACTACAAAAAAAGATTTTAAACAAAATAAAACGCTTTTTACTCGAGTCGCCCCGAGTGAAGCCGGCTGCATGGTTTTAATTAAAAAATTCACAACTATTAACGGTTTGTGTTTATCGCAAAATCAAAAACATTGTATTCTACAAATTAATAGCTTTCTAACGATATCTACTTTATTTTTGTGGCATAAATTCTGACGAATTAAGAGCGCTTTACCGAAATGACCATGAAAACCAATACGAAGACCTTAAACATCTCACGTCACATGTGCATAACAGTTATCGAAGAAGGTTATATATCTTTACTATTATATAACAATAGAGTTGACGTTTGCGGGCATAAGTATGTTTTTCACCCTTCTCAGAAGTGAGTTGGGTGAAGTGAAATGAGTCTGAGTTGGGCCAAAAATACATTTACTAATTACTACTATGCATTATTATAATAATTTTAGTGGGCATTTTGAGGAAAATCAAAAACAGTATACGGTAAACATGCAGTATCTTGAACAGTGCCACCTTCACGTCGGCGTGTATTTCATTGCAACAAATATTTACATAACTCATAACTTATATACATGTAACTTAGCAGAAAAACGCAACATTTGTCATCAAGACAATCTTTGCTCCAAAGTATTGACAAGAAAAGTATACAATTCCATAAACAACACACCAATAGTGATTTAGAACTGTAACTCAGATCAGCGGAATTCTCCATTTTAGCCCGCAAAATACACCACAATGCCCGATAAAGTTATTATAATATCAAACATAATCACTTGAAAAAACAACATGTTTAGCGTTGTGAGATGAAACACATGCACCAACACACTCCATACGAATTAATTTGGTTTGCTATAACAACGATGTAACCTTCTCCGCGATAAATCATTATGCGCATGCGACGTCATGCAAGATGTTTAATTTTAATATCAAACAACCTGAAATATCTCAAAAATCTGAAAAAATTTTACTCTGTTATTTTAAAGGTTCTTTCAAATAAGACATACTTAATTTTCTTTTCATAAGGACTTTAAAAAACTCAATACCTCAAATAATCCTGCTTCCACGAAAGCACACAGAACAATAGCAGTATAATTTCGTAATAAGTCGACTCTAAAACAAATTAAAACAATAAAAACCATGATTACCACTGTTATATATAGTTGATCAATATATATGGTGTGAAAACTAACCAATCTCCAAAGAACCTATAAGGCCCTTCGTCAGGAGAAATTAGTAAACAACTCACGTGTGGTTACGCGTATTTATAGCAGAGCTACAATGGGAATCACGTGAACACATGTAAGCCAATAAAAACAAAGTAAACAAATAAATTAATCTGTTTTCAATCTACGAAAGCTTATGAATTTTGGTGGCGGCCATCTTGGGTAGTGGTCACGTCATCATACAGCTGGCACGCAAAATCCGACCTCATGCCCCGTCCAGTTTTATTGAGATCAGTGCTGAGTGCCCGTGTAGTACCCGGGCACTAGTCTGAACATCGTACCCGAGCGAAAAATCGGGCACGGGCACTGCCGCGAGGGGTAGTACCCGGGCACTGTGCCAGGCACGAGTACCAATCTGAACAGGATTTACACGGTGCCAGCACTTTTTCCCGAATACACTAACTCATCCAAAAATCAACGTCAAAATATAATATGGGGTCAAGAAACACTAAAAGCATCTAGCGTTTGGGAACGTATCTGAACACCCGTGCCACGGCACTGGCAATCCAATGATGAAAATTCAAAACCCGCGTTGGCAGGTCACACACACCGCATTCGGTTGCCGGGCGCCTTTTATCTTGAGAAAAAATAGGGCCACACAAAATCGTTTAATTTTGAGACGAGAATGACGAAAATCGCAATTTAAACTCGATAGTCAAAAATATATGACCGCGGAGTGAGAATATTTGACTTTTAATTGCAAATTTACTTAAAATTCCAGTGAATACTCCTGCCATGCTTATCTGTTCAAAACCGCTAACACGTCTTTCGCTTCATAGACACTTTATTGCACTTTTAAGTTTAAACTGCTTCTGTCTCACATTTTCATCATCATCATCTTCACTCGGCCTTGGCCAGAGAAAGAACTCCTAGCCACCGGCTCCCGTGTGGCGGATAGGGGAACGGCCTGCAGATATGGAGGTCAGGTGCGAATTCTCAATATAAAACACGAGTTGCCCTTTGGCAAGGCATGGCAGCCGGTAGCCAGCCATGTCAGCGTACGGCTCAGTCATTGGCAGCAGGATGACTGGAAGGGGTTCTTCGACAAACTGAGGATTCAGATATCAATTCTAATCTGCTTGACGGATGAACTATTTAGGTATGGTCAAAGGTAAGCAAACATCTTCCAAGTTAGTAGGAAGCTGCGTGAACGTAAGTGTGGCGAACCGCGTTCGTTCGTACTTAGCTATCGAAAGGACTCACACTTTACCTCACATTTGTTCCATACTGTAACAAACTTCGAGCTTCCTCGGTCACAAATCCTTCAGATAACTTCCAGGAATCCTGCATCTGACGTGGATCTAATGCCGCCAATAAGATACGGTAGAATACGTTAAGCCTGGTTCTCACTTGTCGTAAGAATCGGGGATTTTTCCTGTCCCAGATGGTCTGGGATTGTTACGACAAGTGTGAACATAGTTGTAGTAACGTCCCATGCAGACAGTCGCCGATCTGATCGGAAGCATCGCAAGAATCGGAATCATTAAGTTCTATATCGAAAATTATCATCAAGAATGAGTGTGTTTTTAAAGTGCCTATATGCAACGAAATTTTCAAGTTTGAGATGCTAACATCAAAGTAATGTTTGATATCGCTTTTTTTACTGTGAAAGTTTTAGGACGAACAGTTAAATTGAAGTATAATTATATAGCTTTTCTCTCGAGCTCTAAAAATTGAAACATCATTAAAATAATCGGCATAGTTGCACAACTAATGACATCGCTCGACCCAGATCCCAAATTATGAGCATCTAATGCCGCAAGGGCGGCGGGTACATAACGAGAAAATAATAGCATTTTGTCGTTCATTTTGTGCCAAACCATTTTATTGACCTCTGGGGAAGCCCTCGGACAGGAATAAGTTCTAAACTATCTCCCTAACTCTTTCCCGTAGTAAGAAACTCCAAGTGAACTATTCACAAACATGTTTTAGTTGTCAAAAATTGACAGTATATGCTTTTATAAAATAACATGTATACTACGCGAGCCCTGATTGGTCAATTATCGTGTTTGGATCAGAGTATCCAAACACGGAAAATTGCCGCCAAAGCGATTTTTTGAAATTGTTGGACAGTATATCATATTCATGCACTTGTGATTATTTTATAAAAGAAATACCAAATGGTTTTTTCCGTGTTTGTAGACTCTTATCCAAACACTTGGGAAATTGCTCGACTTTCGAAAAGCTAAGAACACTCGCCTACGGCTCGTGTTTTGTTACGCTTTTCTCCAGTCTTGCAATTTCCCGCGTGTTTGGATCAGAGTATCCAAACACGGAAAACCATTTGGTATTTCTTTAAGCTTAATCATTCATGAGACGACTAATTTAGGATAGGGCTTCGACAATACATGTATTATATTTTAGAACAAATAACTCGAAGTCAGTATGAAAAATTTTTACACATGCATCTTTAGCTAGTGTAGCAACAATACGTTGTATTCTGCACTGCAGAGAATAAATGTCACTGACCTATGCTTTTTAACGCAACAACAAAATCGTCTGTCCATTCAGGAACTGGAATCCGAAAGACATCCATCAAAATATCCATGATGTGCCGCTACAAAAATAAGTTAGCAATCAAATATTGCGAGGAGAATTTTTTTCTATGTTGCGTAACATGCGCTCAAAACTGATTTCTGCTGATCATATCTACATTCATAATTATCAAATCTTTTTAACTTTTGATATGTTTCTCAACCCCCACATGTACTTAAAAAAGTTTCTTGACTATATGAGCTACACAATAATGCTAAAATAAAGAGATTGTGAGGGATACGCCAAAAAGAAAATGTTGGTTGAACAAAAACAAATTTTGCATTGATTACTGCATTAATAATATACATGAAAAAATTTCTCAATTCTGATTGGCTGAGAGGAGTGCAATTTTAGTGTAATTCAGTGCAGAAAAATGAAATACAGTGCAAATTTTGAATTTTTTTTTAATTTGCACAAAAATCATTTTTTTACTAGAAAACGAGCTCTTCCTGTTAATTTTTTTCCCATGTATGTTATTTGAACAAAGCATTTTGATTAGAAAGGTTCTCTTTGTGATAAATTTTTTCATGTATATTATTAATAAGTAATAGCATGGTTTCTCGTGCAATTCGGAAAAAACACGCACTCGTGAGTTTTTCAAAGACCTCAAATAGCACTCGTCCTTCGGACTCGTGCAATTTTGATAGTCTTTGAAAAACTCACTCGTGCATGTTTTTTCCAAATTGCACTCGAAACCATGCTATTACCTGTACGTATAAATATGGCGGATTCAACATTTTTGTGGCATACCTACCATCATAATTATGATTTTTTTATCGTTTAATATGTTTCTCAACCCCCAAATGCTTATAAAAGATTTTGAGTGGTACGCCAAAACGTCCTAGGGTTTTGAGCGCTTTTAACAGAAAATACGTGACATAGAAAAAAATTGTCCTCTTAATTAAAAAGCTATATGCTATACATGTAGATTGTATTCATTGGCAATCGCGCGTTTATACCTAGCTAGGATCACTGAACGTTTCGACACTGTTATTAGTGTTTTCGTGAGTGATCATTAGGACGAAGGAATATACCTACTTATCCTCTCAGAAAACCATGGATGACGATATCTAGTTAGTTTCTCTTGTTAGGTCTAAACTACGAAATTCATCAATCACAGGCCAGCTTTTGCCCTGCTGATTTTATAAAGATTAAAAAAGCATGAGACCATTTTTTTTTAAAACGAAGACAAAAAAAGAAAAGAAAAACGAG